>JAWPHD010004870.1:0-176385 GCA_037043455.1 Cyrtodaria siliqua | reverse complement strand
TATGCCGTGAAAGCAATGTACTGTTTGTCCGAAATCATTGACCATTTCAATTATGTTTGGAAATTACTAGTCAAAGAAGAGGTTATAAGTCAAACAGGAAGAGTAGCATTCACAGAATACAGTCACTCCAACAAGTATTTACAATGCAAAAAGTACATCAGAAACACATTTACTGCGTACTGAATGGCCTAAACATTAGTAAGCAAATGGGTTTGAGCTGTTCTTATAGTTAAGATTACAGAGTGTATGAATTGTTATGATTGTTATTGGCGAAATGATTCTTGTTATATGTTATAGATCTCTCAAGCCGAGGCATCCTTATCCGCTTAGCAAGATGCCGCTGAATCCTCATCTGAAGTTCATGATTAAGGGTTGTAGGAAATGTCAGTTATTGATTGAGATAGTTGATTAAAATCTTCTTTTTTTTAGTAGTCGCCAAGAACTTGTATTTTTAAAAACGTATTTTTTAGCTGTGGCGACCATTTTGAATTTCCGGCCGAATTGATTTTTATTCAGGACCTACTAGACATCAAGAGCAACATTCCTGTAAAGTGTCATGCAAATCCATCAAGCTTTTCAGAGTAATCGCCACAAGATTTTCGTATATAAATGCAGATGGCCTCTAGTAGGCATGTATGACATAGAATCGAAACGATATTTGTGTAGGACGAACTACATGTCATGCCAGTCATTTTAGTGAAGGTTCCAAAGCAATATTACTAATGGTTTTTGAGAGGTAGTCGCCACACACTTGTATTGTGTAAAATATATTTGTAGCTGTGGCAGCCATCTTCAATTTCCGCCCGGCCTGTTGTTTGTTTTGCTAGAACCAACGAGACAGCAAGAGCAACATTCTTGTAAAGTTTCATGGATTTCATGGCTAGCAAAAAGTTATTTCAGAGAAGTAGCCTATACATGGCATGTCAGTCGATTTGGTTGAAGTGTAGTATAGAAAGTGTGGTGTTTGGCGCAGTTTCCCCCTCGGGGTCCACCCCCCACCCACCCCCCCCCCCACCCCCACCCACAACCACAACCCACAACCACCCCCAATGAAAAGATGGCAAATGTGCGTGTTGCGCCATGCAAAACAAGTTAAAATCAACAGGAAAAACTGAACAACTTCCAATCAGTTCCACGCTGGGATGACGCTGTGCTATCATACCCCACCAACAAATTTTGTTATGTAAACCACTTCAACACATTTTTTGACATCTTTGCATTTTTGTGTTAAAGTATTATTCGCCAAAATGTAAGAGTATGATTTGCTTCTCAATCCAACAAACTCTACGATTATTGCACCACAAGCTTCGTCTTTCATTTTAATAATATCCTTTTTGTTATTATCAAAATAAAATATACTTTTTGGATCATAATCACTGTTGTCAAAAAATTCCCTGTCTTTGTAAAGATCAGCATACACATTTTCTGTCCTGATTTCATAACACAGCGAATCAGTGTCAGTAAACAATAACTTAGCTTTTTCATTGTATTAGGTTTTAGTGTAATTGTAGTGGAAATCATACATTAAGTATTTTGACCAGTCCAGAATACACATACCAACATAACAGGGGCGATATAATATCAGTCTTTCTTTTATCCTATGGATGGCAAATAAGTTTTTACTGAACATGTTACAAGAAATAAATGATGGTCCTGCTGCGTATTTCAAAAGGACTTCCTCGTCATGCGTTAGCTTAACATTAATCTTTTTTCTCAAGTTTTCCATGGTTTTACCAAAAACTGAATTATTCATAAGCTTGAAGAAATCTTTTTCAAAAGCATTTTTACCAGCTGTTCTTTTTGTAGTATTGAAGTGAATGTACACTTTTAACCATTGCGATTCGTCAAACTGGAGTACCCTTTGTACCTTTTTAACTTTTAGTCCCAACTTTTCATACAGTTTTAAATGTCCGTAGTGTGTAACATATTTGTTCTTATCCTTCAGTGTTGTGACAAGTTTCTTTACTTTGCTTGGTCGCAAATTAAACCTCTTCAAGTTTTTGCATTAGTCTGATAACCACCCGTCTTTTATTTTCAAAGTTTCTGGAGTGAGAGGGTAGTCATTATGCAAGTCATACAACCCTTCAGGATATTCGAGATCACACTCAAGAATATAATTTGATTTTCCTTACTCGAGTTTGTCAACTCATTTGAAATTACCAGTTGGTAATGGTTGAGACATAGCCCACCCATACAAGATATTAGCGTCAATATATATTTTATACTTGCTTTCTTTACTGCTGTCGTAGTTTTCCATATATTTATTTTTAGTTTTTGAATGTCTGGTCGCAATGTAACTGACGCCGCCCTTTAGTCCTTTTTCTTTGAAAAAGTACTGATCGATATCGGTAATTAAATCAAGTTTAATTCCAGTCATTTTCAAACATGCATCCCAAGACAGTCCAGGACTGCTGAAATAATGGCAAGGATCTAATTTGTAGTACTCAAAGCACATTTTTCTGAAATCTTCAAAAAAAGCCAGCAGCAAAACATCGGTTTTCAAATACAGATCATGATATCTCCCATGTTTTTAATCTTAAATGCCTTCCATAATTTACTAGCATGTTCATAATCTGCATTCGAGATGTGCTCGTCATATAACTGGGAATAAAGAAATATAAACATATCGGACACGGAAAGTAGCATTCAAGGAGGACAGTCAACCACAAAACACAGAAACAAACACGCAAACAGACAAACAAGAAGGCAAAGGTAAAAATAATAAATGCAAACGACATCACAAACACAAAAGGGTTGACAATAGGGCTACCGCCTTGGAACGGTCAGTGGCAAAGTAGGCCACTGGGGATTTAAACCGGTTCTAGCTATTTTTTCAGGTAGTTCATTTTCTTTGAAGCGTTCAAAGTTGTTCATATACTCATAAGGGTAAACCCCTTTTCTTTTTATTAGTTCCAACTTGTTACCAGAGTATTCTTGTGAAGTATATTGAAACGATGGGATGTTTTTTTACTAAGCTTTGTAATGATTGAAATATAAACTGGAAACTATCGATAAAACACTAAATCTTGTCCTAACATGAAAGCCATATACCTTTCCATGTTATTTGGTATGACATTTGTTTTATTTTTAAACTTTCCGATGTTCTGCATTATGAAGTGAGAATCATAACCTCTCAAATTATGGAATACAATGGGTATTTGTTTGGTTAGTTTTAAATTAAGATTGCAATTATCTTGGGCACTTCCTCTAAACTTTACATTTATATGGCAATGATCGCTAACTGCCTTGTCACATGTCATGTTAAGTTTATAGCAAATATGACATTTTTCAGCTGCTCTATCTTTTTCTTTTCTTTTTTTTTTACTTTTATTATTATTTGTTATATTTTTTATTTGGTTCAGTTTTCTTTTTTTAATTTCTTTTCTTTTTTTTTTTTTGAATTGTTTTTTACTGAAATTTTCTGTTGGATTTCGACGAAACTTGGCAGGAAGCATCGGTAAGATGTCTACTTCTGCATATCGCACCATAGAGCATCCACAGGCCCTCTTGGGCCTCTTGTTTATATTTATTAGCCTTTTTTAGGATAAGAAAGATCTTTTGGTAACTCTAAATAAGAGCTACCTCTCAAAGGCTTATACTTCACCCTGTTTACATAATGCATATCTACTGATTCAATTGTCCATCCACTTCCCTCAGAAAGCCAACCCCCAATTCTATTTATAATTTCATCAGCAGCCGTGCATTTTAATCTCAAGTTTGTGTAAGATTAATTCTGCCTTGGAAATAAAATAAGCTGTTTTGTATGACATTACACCAGCTGATTTAACGAAAGTAATTTTCAAATCAACACTCATTTTAAAACCACCCGTTCGTACTAATTCCATCTTGAGAAATTCCTGAACTATTTTTCCCGTCCGGCGAAGCTGAACAAGTGGATCTATTCCATCTACAATGCCCACAGAGAAAACCTTACTATATTGTTTCGGGGATTTTTCAATTTATTTGACACTCATTATATAAAAGTATATAGAAAATATTTCTTTAAGCCTAAATTAATTGTTTTAATTAATTCTAACCTGCATATATAATAATATCAATTCCCTTTTCTAACAACATGGTGTAGCCATAAATGAAATAATCTTTATTTATGATACCATTAGTTGATAATTAGATTATTTTATCGCGTAAATTGTTTACGTTTTTTATATCCTGTTTTCTTATTTTCCACGGCTGTTCAATCATTTGGGCCTTGGATATAATTCTTTCAGCCAAATATTTCAAGTTTCCAAAAACTATTAGTTCTTTATCAATTCCATTCGTATCTTCAAAATTAACCAATAAAGTTTGTTTCAAGCAATCTTCTTGAAAGTTTTCGATTTCTTCTTTTATATGTCCCATTATAATATTACATAGATATTTATTTTTAACCATTATTTAAAATGATAATACTAATATCATATGATATTATAATGAATTGCAAATATTGTAAAACAGTTTTGGATGTTTTCGATTCTTTTGAAATTTAAATTGATTGTTTTTTATTTTACATAGTCAACTAAAAGACAAATTGTAATAGACTTGTGGAGTTTTTGATGGGGAACGTATTTGTTTTAATTGCGGAACCCACAACGGGATATGATCTTATTGCAGATTATCGGAACGTTCGCAAGAAGAGCGTTTATCATAGAAATACCATCTAGGAAAAACTTATACCGATACAAATATCGGACAGGGAAAGCAGCATACAAGAACGGACAGTCAACCACAAAACACAAAAACAAACACGCAAACAGACCAACTAGAAGTCAAAAGTAATAAAAAATGCAAACGACATCACAAACACAAAATGGTTGACAAAAGGCTACCGCCTTTGAACGGTCAGTGGCAACAAAGGCCACTGGGGGTTTAAGCCGGTTCTAGGGTGCACCAATCCTCACACTTTACACACAACAGGACAGTGTAAATAAAGAAATCCCCGCCATGATCTAATCTCTAACCAACAAGGCAGCATCAGTAGGCAATATACAGTAAAACACAATATGCCCGTTGTATATATAATACAAAAAAACAATAGCCTTGAAAAGCCACAATGAAGGTACTCAATGACTTGGCAGAAGCCAGAGCAACCAAGAGAATAAACCATTAAGGACACGGACAAGAAAGATCATAGACAAACATTAAACGCACCGTCCCAATGGGCTTTAGGTAGGCGTCATCCAGGGGTCCACAGCCTGTCCGGTCATCGTACAATTAAAGAGGAAAGCATTAGTGGCGAACTGTAAAAGGGGTCCACCACCAAGCATGCAGGACGTTGCAAAATGATAGGGTCATAACAAATTTTGATAAATTTTTAAACAAGTTTAAACAAAGATAGTATGAAACTGATCATGACCAAGAATCTTACGAAGTTTATAAATCACATCATCATAGAAGTCAGGTTGTGATAGTCCTTGTCGCAGAAGAGTCCTTAAATTACTTTTATATTTGGAGAGAGATCAGGGTTACGATAATAAAAGTTTGCAAAGGTTTTACGAAGTTTATGGTAACGGTAACCCTGACTGAGTAGGTTTTTAGTTATACAAAGATTACGAATATTAAAGTCCTCAACTGGAGTACAAGCTCTTGAAAAACGAATAAGTTGAGACACCTACACTCCATAAGAAGTTGCTCGGGGAACATCCCCATCCAAGTGGGGATAATTAACAATTTCAAAATTAAAATCATCTCTCTTGTCATAGATTTTGCTAATTATTTCACCATTTTCAATCGAGAGATCTAAATCAAGAAAAGAAGCGTTATTATCAGATACATTAGCTTTGTTAAGCTAAAGTTCTTTAGGATAAATATTGTTAACCATAGTTGGGAAGAAAGGGTTGTCAGTGTTCAAGATGTCATCCAAATACCGAGAGGTGTCATTACAGGCTTCAATAACATCTGCCTGGGTATCTGGTGAAAGACTCAACATTAAATCTCTTTCATAACAAAATAAAAACAAATCTGCGACAAATATTATTTAATAGGAAGATGAGTGCTTCACAAACTTCATAGCAAGTCCACATAGTATAATTGTCTAAACTGAAGTTAGTATCGATTTTGACTAAAATAAAAGGCCGAAAAGACTAATTAAATTTGATTACATTTTCCAAAAAATGTTTGATATGTTACAACAACAAAGAAAAACAAAACCCATTAAAACAAAAGCCACAATGGACAAGTATAATAAAATCTGGGAACAGGTTGAAAAATCTTTGAGCATCTCTGCTAGTTGAACTGGTTACTAGTAACCGTTCAACTTGTACCGCTTTATGTATCTCTCCAAGGGTTCAGTAAAATTATCGTTTTGTTGGATTTGCAATATTTTAGTGAAGGACATCCTGCGGCTGTTTGAACATACGAAATAAGTTGTTTAAAACTTCTATGGGGTGTTTTCAACAAAATCCTTTTCTTTGCTATTCTGGTTGTACTCATCAGGACTGCGATTATTGGGGAAACTGCTCCAAAAACAGCTATAAAACATGAATTGCTGGAACCAATGTCAATACAGCAGTACAACCAATTAGTCCACTTTTAACCTGTAACCCTGTGTTAATTCTACCACATAATTTACTAAGTCTGTATGCTGCTGTTAGTCGAGTCAAGTAACTTATTAATTCTTCCTTGCTTTTTATGTCTTTCATAATAATAATAATTAGATTAAATAAAATATTTAGAAAATAATTCTTCGTGTTCTCCGGTTGATATTTTACCTATTTTACCTAGTTTTAATAATTCGTCAATTATGCTAATACCTTTATTTATTAACTGTGGACTATTATATCCTGATTCGATACTGCCACATACTAGCTCCAGATTATTAACCAAATCATCAGGACTGTTGTAATATTCGACGCAACCTCCTACAATCTTCTTGAACTTCGCAAACCAGATAATTCTGTCCGTTTTTAGCTCTACTGGCCGAAGGCCAGCAGAGCTGATGGGATGCCGAGTTGTCCGTCGTCCGTCCGTCGTCCGTCGTCGTCCGTCGTCCGTCGTCCGTCCGTCGTCCGTCCGTTGTTAACTTTTGTCTCGTTAAGACGATAGGGCCTTCATTTTTCATCCAATCTTTACCAAACTTTAACAGGTTGGTAATATCAATGAAAGCTCGGATGAGTTCGAAATCCAGCCAGATCGGCCAAGTAACAGCGGAGTTATGGCCCTTGATTTAGTTAAAAATGCTATATTGCTATATTTTGCCTCGTTAAGACGATAGGGCCTTCATTATTCAACCTATCTATACCAAACTTTACCACATTGTTAATATCAATGAAAGCTCGGACAAGTTCGAAAACCAGCCAGATCGGACAAGTAACACCAGAGTTATGGCCCTTGATTTAGTTAAAAATGCTTTATTTTGCCTCGTTAAGACGATAGAGGCTTTATTGTTCATCCGATCTTTATCAAACTTTATCAGATTGTTAATGTTATTGAAAGCTCGAACAAGTTCGAAAACCAACCATATCGGACCAGTAACAGCGGAGTTGTGGCCCTTGATTTAGTTAAAAATGCTATAGTTTGCCTCATTAAGACGATTGGGGCTTCATTGTTCATCCGATCTTTACCAAACTTTATCAGATTGTTAATATCAATGAAAGCTCGGACAGGTTTGAAAACCAAACATATCGGACCAGTAACAACTTAGTTATGGCCCTTGATTTAGTTCAAAACGCTATATTTTGCCTTGTTAAGACGAGAGGTCCTTCATTTTTGATCCGATCGTTACCAAACTTTTATTTTTTTAATTATTTTTTTACATTAATATATATATTTTTTTTTTATTTTTTTTTTTTTTTAATTTTAATATTTTTTTTTTTATTTTTTTTTTTTTTATTTTTTTAATTTTTTCTTTTAATTTTTTTTAATTAATATTTTTTTTAGCTCTATGTTGGACCAGTCGGACCAGTAACAGAGGAGTTAAAAATGCTATATTTTGCCTCGTTAAAGGTAGGGTCTTCATTTTCATCTGATCTTTACTGAACTTTAACAGATTCTTTAGTTATGGCCCTTGATTTAGTTCAAAAGCTGTTTTTTTCCCGAAACTTTCAAAAAAACGGTAATGGCAGTCACTCGCTTCATTGATGTTATAAGAGCCATGTTAGCCAGTAGAGCGTCCACAGGCCCTCTTGGGCCTCTTGTTTTAAATACATTTTGACACAGCTTTGAATATGTTTTTTTTATTATTGTAACGCTGTGCTATCAAATCAATAAAATCAGTGTCTACTTTCTGATTTATTACGATTGTTTCTCCTTGTCTAGCAATTAGTTTGATGACCAGTAAGTTCAGGAAAATCAATCTGCAACATACCGAAATGACCATCTTTACTATCTTTGTAAGAATTTCGAATTCTATTTTGTTGTAATCTTTTTCCTGAAACTGTTTTTCCGGGTAAAATGAATTTGCCCATCGGAATCATTTCATTAATCCTTTTTCTATAATATACCAAAGATTTTGACTCGTTTATTACAGTTCGCGTCTCTAGCTCATGTGCTTTTCTTTTTGTTGCATCTTTTTCTTTTTTATCTGCTTAGATATGATACTTCTGTTGCGTCAAATTGTATCGATTGTGTTAGAAACAACTGTAAACAAGGGTTTAAAATTATACTCGCCCTTAAGTATTGCCTCTTTGGCTAATTTTATTGGTAATGGAAACATATATGCTTTTATCACGGCTGTATTAATACCAGCATCAGCATCCAAATTGCCCTCAATTCCTGTCTTTTGTTTTATATCTGATTGTGCTTTATCAGATTCTTCGTAAAGTAACTGGGGCAACCCTTCATATTTGTGATACTCTTCCTCGCCTATAGCTCTAGAAAGAGTAGCTAATTGCTGGCTTATTTCCGGAAGAGTAGCTAACTGTTCAGTTAACTGTTCTGACTGCTCTTTTATTTCGCTATTACCGGTTTAAATATTTCTTTGTACAAATCGCTACTAGCTCCTTTTTCTAGTCTTTCCTGAATAACTTTAGTTTCCTATTCTTTAAAAAGAGTATTTGATATTTGCATTTTATCTGTTAATTCTTTCAAATTTAACAAAGACATATACTATAAGGTTAGATCAAATAAGATAAGTTAAGGCAGAATAAGTTAAGTTTATTTTTAGTTTTCTTTTTAATTGCTTTCTTGGCTGAGGTTTAACTGGTGCCTTGGCTGCTTTTTCTAATATGGCAATATTTGATAAGGCTAGTGCTCTTTGTTTTTCCGTGCGTGCTATTCTAACCCTAAGCTTTTTCTTTTCTTTTTCTGTTCTTGTTTTGTTGGCAAGTTGCTTTCTAAAACCGTTTAATTCTCCCTCTGTTGCAATGAGATAAAATTGGTTGGTTTCATTGGTTCCTTTTATACTTCCCGGCTTTTTTGAGGCCCTATGAGCTTTTCCTTCTGTTGGTTTTGGTAAAGGTTTAGTTACTTGTTCCATGCCGTAATATCTGACTTGATTAACTTTAAAACGTTCTTCTTCTGTTCCTAATCTTATTCCAAATGGATTATTTTTATTCCACAATAAACTTGAGTCATTATACTTGTAGGTTAGATAATTAATATTATCCGAATATTATTATAATGGAAATTCCAAACTATGACATGAAGACAAAAAACGGTAAATTCAAAAAGATATGGAACTTTATGCCAGACTGCAGTTTTAGAAGGCTTATATATGGTAATTCCGGTTATGGTAAAACAAATACATTAGTTTACCTGTTGTTAAAACCTTTAGTGTACTATGACAATATTTATTTATTTGCTAAAGATTCAGAGCAGTCAAAGTATAAGGTTTTATCTCAAAAACTTGAAAAAATAGCACAAAAGAATAAAATTCCAGTCGGAGATATATTAGAATGTTCAAATGATGAGGTTATCCCTGTGAATGATTCAGACTCTGATACTCAAAAGATAGTCATTTTTGATGATTATGTTTGAGAGCGCAACCAAAATGATATTATCAATTTTTGTATCCAAGGCAGACATAAACATTGTTGCATAATTTATTTATCGCAATCTTATTAAAAAACTCCTAAAGACATTCACTTTTAACTGTTCTCATTATATTTTCTTTGCAACTCCCGTTAATCGTGAGCTGGGTATGCTTTCTAATGAACAATATGTTAGCAAATATCAGTTTAAGAAGGCAACTGACAAACAGTATGATTTTCTGTATTTGGATCGCCCAAGAAAGTTGATCAAAAGAACCTTTACTTTATTGCACCCTAGAACCTGGTTTAAACCCCAATTGTCCTTTTTTGCCAATGACCGTTCCAAGAAGGTAGCACTATTGTCAACCCCTTTGTGTTTGTGATGTCTTTTTTTGGCATTTTATTCATCTTTAAAATTGTTCTTTGTTTCTGTGTGGGTTTGTGGTTGAATGTCGTCCTTGAATGCTACTTTTCCTGTTCGATTTTTATATCTGTATTTATAGATGAAATTTAATCATATTATATAATGGGACTCTTTAACGATCTTGGAAGCGAGGAAGTTAGTTCAGGCATTGTTAGTATTACACATTTTGGTAGTGTGGTGTTTGAGCATGTAAAACAGAAATACCTGGTTAATTATCTTCACAAGGGTAAAAATCAGGAAAACGTTTTAAAACGTGATCTTAACATGGGTAATAACAGAATTGGCAATGTCAGTAATCAATTTGACACAGATAATGTAGTAACAAAACAATTTACTTTAAGAAGAATAAGAAAGATTATAGACGATTTTAATATTGAAGACAATCCATATCAACTTGATTACAGGTATTGATGACGAAAGAAGTCAAATACAAAAGCAATTACAAAAAAAACGTGAGAAAATTATTGACATTCAAAATGGTTCAAACAATTAAATAAAACTTCCGGGTGATGTTTTAAAAGAGTTAGAACAGAAAGAGGCTGGATTGGAAGATAGCGAGCTCTATAATAAGTTAGGTGAAAAAGTACAAGTTGGTGTTGAAAGTATTACCGAGCGAATTCGTGAAATCAATAAGCAAATGGTGCAAAATAATGAGCTTGTAGCTACAATTGCTGATGCTTCAAGACAAATGAGAACTGCTTTTGATAGCGAAATAACTCAAATTAAGCAATTAAATGAGCAGATAAACACTAAAGTTGACGATATCAACAAAGAGTTTGAAGACATCAAAAAGCAAATAGTTGAACTCGAAACTGCTATTAATGAAGTTTCAAGACAAATGAGAGTGAAATTAGGAGGCAAATGGTTGACAATAATAAAACCGCTATTGCTGATGCGTCACGACAAATGAGAGCTGTCCAAGATGAAAGGAGCAGAGCTTTTGATAATGAAATAGCTTTTCCTGAAGTAGGCCACTGAGGGTTTAAACCGGTTCTAGGGTGCACCAAACCTCACACTTACCCTACTGTCATCCCATTAAAACAGGACAGTGTAAATAAAGAAAAAGTCTGATAATCGTCACACAGCACTTCTTGGTATAATTGATGAGTTGAAAGTAAGTGGACAATGCAAGCCGAATTACAATGTTTGAAGCAACAATAAACATAATACTTATTAAATATTATCGTATCCAACACATAGACCATTTCAAAGAACTATTCGTGAATATTTTATTGAAGCGTTTAATTTTGTAACCAATCCATTTATAAAATGTGAAGAATATTATGTATTAGAGACACACTCTGAAATTATTAAAGCGGACGTTATTCATTTGAAATAGATTTTACTTTTAAAGGAGAGTACATTCTTTTAGTTTTTTCGGCAATGCTACTTAGCCTCTTCATACAAAAGAGGAAGGCGAAAGACAGTTACTAAAAGAAAATGTAGAATTGTATTTTGAAATTTAGTTTTCGTCCCTACATAAAACCTGAAATAACTCAAGTTCTCGGTTTTGAAAAATCAAGTTTTAAAATGCTTTAAATAGGTAGTTAATTTTATCTAACCCATATTACATGGAACCAAAAAAATGTATTATCGTCAGGAAGACCTGCATTAATTAATAACTCTAACACACCAAGTAACTTTACAACTGTATTTGATATACCATTGATATTAGACAAGAACAAACAGTATGGCATTAGACTTGATAAGATTAATTCTATTACTTACTTAAGGTACAATATTAGCGAGGATTTTAATAACAAAGTGATAAGGTATCACAATGGAAAAGATTGGAAAGATCACTTTTATTCTTCCGTATAATGTTATTGGAAATTAATTCACAATAACGATAGTAATTTCATTGATACTTCAACAATTCCACAATTTGAATCAAGTCATGAGATCACATGACCATACACCGCCATAAATAATTTCAGGTAAAATAGAAATAATGCTATTCATTTCAGCAAGAAATTTAGACAGCAAAAAAGTGATCCTTAGCAAATTTTGAGTAGTATATAAAAGAAGCATTAGCTGTAAACAATAATAATTGAGTTTGATTGATCAAGTTTGAAGTGCTTAGTTACCATTCATAATAATTTCATACTTGATTTAAGAGAATCAAACTTTCACATCTTAATTTGGATTGATAAAGATGCAGTTATTAGAGAAATAAACAGTACCACCAAACATAACAGATACTATTGATACTTTATATATTCACTGACCTGATGTTGATGGATCTTATGGGGATGTAATTCATGAAATAAGCATAGCTGACCTTACGAGGTCATATTATTTTAAATACGAACCTATAATAGTTGGGTTCTGTGAAGTAAACAAAACGATCATTAACAGTATTACTATTTATATAACCGATTTCTCAGGTAAAATTATTAATCTTAATGGAGTCCACACATCATTCCGATTTGTCTTAAAATAATTAATGTAATATAAGTTATATATGACACGATTATAAGTCCGGGTTTGTAGCCTTTAGTTTAATCATAAATAATAATAAAGTTAACTCCATAATTTCATTAAACAAATATTCATTCTTTGAAGGTTTAGAAATAAACACGCTACCTCCTAGTCAAATTCAAATTAGTTTACAACTTACAGATACTAATGTGTTGATTTTCAAATCAAGCGGAGATGATGGTAGAGTAATTATTGATAAATTAGTTTTGTGGATACCTAAAATTATATTTAATTCTGATGGTTTAAGTTATGATAACATTATAAGAATATTCAGAGATGTTATTAATTATTCTTACAAACAAAATGATAAAACACTGGAACTTTACTTAACGTAGGTAATTTTAACACGCTTTTTGGCATGATATATTTTGATTTAAGTTATAAAAGTGATGAAGTCGGCATTGATCAAAAACAACAAAATTTGAGATATAAATTAAATAACCTTCCTACAGCCAGATATAAAGTTTATGCGTTGGTCTTGTATGAGGAAGATGTCGTTATTGATACTGTTGGAAATTAATTAGTTATAGTTTAATCTAACTAAGAATATAAATGACTTACACAAATTATTCAGTTAATTTAACAGAAGGGCAAATTAGAAGTTGTGCAAAAGCATATGAAAACGAAAGCAAATTAACGCTCAGGCTAAAGAATAATCAAATAACTGGGGATTTTCCTTTGTTGTTGAAAGTTACTCAGATTAAGAATATTATTAAAGCTAAATCCAACGGTCATGGCTAAGACATTAATATATCAAAAATCGCATATAAGACCTCAGTATAAAAATGGAGCATTCGCTGGTTTGTTGACTAAAACAATATTACCAACAATTGCTAGATTTGCTCCAAAAATATTAGCACCACTAGCCACAGGAGCACTTAGCGGTTTGGCAAGTACTGAAATCGGTAAACTATTAGGAAATGGAATGGTAACTATCCCTAGTCAAAAATGTACTACTACTTGAATCAAGTGTGCAAAGAAAAAAGATTAAAAAGTCAAAAAGTTGCTGCCCTATTAAACTAACAAGGCATCAACAACAAGACGGGGGATTTCTTGGGCTTCTTGCTTCACTAGGAATTCCTTTAATTGTATATCTTATTAGTGGATTGACGGGAAAAGGTTTGCAAGTAGGCAGAAAGGGGAAATGCGTAAGAGTTGATCGTGAAAATGGTTTACAAGTAGACTCGCCAATTAGACCATATATAAGTATCCTACTCGTAAAAAACGTTATTTTTCAAAAACGAGCCTATCTCTAACTTAGACATAATAAAATGCGTTAAACAGTTAGGTATATAAAACTTCAGGGGAGAGTTTAGAAAGAAAACATTACCAACAAAACAAAATAAACAAGATTGTATTATTAATCTTGCTGATTATACTGGACCTGGTACACACTGGACTTGTTACTACGATACTTATTACTTTGATCCGTTTGGCATTAGTCCACCAAAAGAAGTTTTAACGTACATACCTAACATAAAATACAACAATATTCAGTATCAGTGTCCTATTGTCCTATGTGGGTATATTTGCTTGCTCTTCATTAAAAAGTTACAGTTTTCTATATGAGTTACTGCGTTAACGAAAAGATGATTACGGAAAATGTCGATCCTCAGTACATTCTAGCAATAAATGGTAGAAGAATGTTAAAAGCAACATGCGCTTCTTGCGGGAGTACTAAAACACAGTTTGTTAAAAGTACACAAGGTGGAAGTATTGATATTCATAAAACCTTACTCCCTTTGTTACCTAAAAAGGGGTTAACACTTCCTGGTTATACCTATTGCGGTCCGGGCAACCTACTTGATAGCGGAGAACTAGCAAATGAATAAGATGCTATTTGCAAAGAGCATGGTTATTGTTATGAAGAAAGTCCTAGTAATAGATCAATGTGCGATAAAAACATGCTGGTCGGTTTAAAAACGATCAAATCCAAATCACTTGGAGAAAAAAATCGCCGAGAATTTGATAGTCAAGCCGGTTACAAACTAGGTTTTGGAGCATCAAAACCAAGAAAAGACGTTGAGATTGACTGATAACTTAGCCGATGAACTTCATAAACCCATATGAAGAAAGTTCTCTCAACGCCGCGTGATTGTTAATGAAATAGATAACATATGGAAGGCTGATTTAGTTGATATGCAATCTTTTTCAAAATATAATAAAGGTGTTAAAAACTACTCACTGTTATTGATGTATTTAGTAAATTTGCTTGGGTTATTCCAGTTCCGAATAAAACTGGTATAGAAATTACTAAAGATTTCCAGAAGATCATAAGCACGGGAAGACAATGTAAATTTCTTTGGGTAGACCAGGGTGTAGATTTTTATAACAAAACATTTAAGCAATTTCTTGATGATACTTATATTTAAATGTATCACACGTTTAATTTTGGAAAATCCATAGTAACTGAACGATTTAATAGAACATTAAAAGAGAGGATGTGGAAATATTTTACAGCAAACCATACAAATACATATTTAGAGGATAAGTATAATAACACAAAACATCGGAGTATTAAAATGACACCGACTGAAGCAAGTGATGAGAAGAAAAAAGAAAACGTGTATTTCATCTTGTATGGAAATATGAAAAGCGATCAAAAAATAGACCAACGTTTAAATAGGAGACAAGGTTCGGACCAGCAATTCTAAAAGAACGTTTGAGAAAGGTTATACTCCAAATTGGACTGACGAAATTTTTGTTATTGATGAAATTCAAAACACAAATCCTGTAACATACAAAATAAAAGATGTAAACAATCAAAAGGTTGATGGAAGCTTTTACGAATTAGAAATGATTAACGCTGATCTAGAAATATTCAGAATTGATAAGGTAATACGGCTTGATTATAAAATGAAACAAGCATTGGTTAAATGGAAAGGTTACAATGAGGATTTTAATAATCGGGTACCGTTTAAGGATATTCAAGACATCAAGCAATAACAAGCGCGTTTTAGATATAAAGAAATAAATCGTATATAATATTATAAATGGTGTACATAAATGACAAAAAAGTAATTGAACGTATCATACGACAAACTAGAAACTAAATATCGTAACTTGTTAACAGATATCAAAAATCTTGCAACAAAATATGATAAGTGTGTTGACAATATAGACAAATGTATAATTTATCAAAATATAAGAAAATATCAGTTGCGTTTGTGCGATATATTAAAAAGGGTAATAGGAAAATAAAAGCAAGTTCGAAAAATTACAAACTTGATATATTGGTAAACCACTATATAGGTCTAAAATCACACAATTTCTTTTTTAAAAATGATGACTATTGCCTGCGTCACTGTTTATATTGGGTTGGCGAATAATTACTCTTTTCATCTCGTTTCCTCCCGGGTTGCTGTTCTGGCTACCCACATTACACCAGGTTTCCAATATGATAGTCAAATGGAAATAAATTGTACTTTCACTGAGCCACTATGTATGAATGTGAGTGTGTATGTATGTGTGTGTATAGATATATCGTCATCATTTCATGTAATGTATGTATGGTAAATTAATACAGGGTTATATCTCTTAGCGTTTTTTCAACATGGCGTTTAAAAAGATTAACGTTTTATGACAAATTAGTGTTTTAATTAATATTTAACAGTACTTTTTCAAATATTAATGATATTATTATAAACACAAATACCGTATTTTATCATAACACAATGCTAATTAGAATTACTAAATATGATTTTGTTATTTATGCAAATTTGAAAACCCTTTTTAAAGTCGTGCTGCTGGTGGTATAGTATATAAAAGCGATCGGTATATAGTATCATTGTCATGTGTCTGTAAGTGCTCATTTATTCTGGTTAAAAGTACAGTTATTTGCTAATTTGTTGTAGTCTCGTAATTATGGTGCCTAGTAGATTTCTGAGTAGCTTTACTATCCCTTTGACATGGCTTGGAGTTAACATCAAATAAAGTAACCTCTGGCGCGGCTTTATCGCCAGAAAGTTACAAAAGATGTTCTCCAAGCTAACCAAAAAGTCTTACGAAAAAGGTTCAGGAAAGCTCAGAAAAAGAAAAGGCTTCAGGTTGCGAGATAACCACAAACGCAGATTTCCTAATTGAAACAAGGCTAACCACATTAACGGCTGTGCGCAGCAGGTTAAAAAAAATATTTAATAAATCGCGCACAGCCGTTAATGTAAAAGGCATGAGCATGGCACGGGACCTTTTACAAAATGTTATAAGAAACTTGATACATAAGTCTAAAAGCAGACCTTTTTGATTAGCCACGACGAGGATGATTGCACTGTTCCTCCGACTTTGTTTGATCGCATTAAAACTACTTTGAAGGGGTGGGATAAGTACTTCAATGCTCCGAAGATATTTGACCTTGTTTTGTAATCATGTTGGAACGTTACCTTTCGGGTTGGAAACATGAATAGCAGTTTTTGAGGTTTATTATCTACAAACGTCTTATTGCCACTGCATAGGGGAGCATTTCCAAAAGTCATTTCGCCAGGGTTTGGAATAATCTTGCTAATTGTGTATGCTCATTGAAAACCTAGTTATAAATAGTATAGAAATTGGGTGTTTGGAGAAGTTTATCTTGAAGGGGTTTAAAAAACGAGTTTTAAAATTTGTTGGTGGAGTATGATAACACAGCGTCATCCCAGCTCGGAACTGATTTGAAGTTGTTTCGATCAGATTTTCCTGGTGATTTTAACTTGTTTTGCATGCCGCACACGCAAATTTGCCATCTTTTCATGGAACTGCGCCAAACACCCAACTTTCTATACTACTTTTAAGGTTGCAAATAACACTGATGGTTTTGGGGAAGTGGCCGGCAAGAAAATATATTTTAAGCCGTGGCAGCCATCCTGAATTTCCGGCTGACATGTAATACTAGACATCAAGAGCAACATTTCTGTGAAGTTTCATGAAAAATCTGTCAAGTAGATTCAGAGGAGAAGTCGCCACAACAGTGCTCCAAGAAAATTAAAATTGGGAATAGCCAAGTAGATTTTAAAAGTCAACTTGCCTTAATTGAAAAGTCACTTGCCCTGATATTTTTTAACATGCCCCGAAATTGTTATTGCCAATGAGAATTTGCCAGTACATATTTTTTGCCAATATTGAATATTTCGCTTTTTTACTTTCTTTTATTTATAATTAATTAATAATACACATGTGATTAGAATCAAACAATAAGGTTCTATTTTCCTTTAATTTATCTATTGCATCATATAACAAAAACAATATTATTTTCTTTCACTTTTTTAGGATCGCGCCGCAAATCACGTCAAAAACCGTGGCGAGTCCCTCAGATTAAACTCTCCAAAACAGGTGCGCGTTCCCGGTGTTATTTGATGTTTTCCTACTGAGCAATAGTCTTGATCATCTTCGACACTTAATTGCAAATACAAACATTACATGCGTCGCAACAATCTAGACAAATACTCGGACTGAGATACTGCGTTCAGTAATACAGGTCTGGTCTGGTCTTGAAATATTTCGTAACATCCGCATGGTGCGCTAAAACGATGTATCCGGTCTATGAGTGATATCATATGGCTGAAAACGGTCATACCGTTTTCGCCAAAACGCACATCACAAACACATAAGGGTTGACAACAAGGGTACCGCCTTGGAACGGTCAATGGCAAAAGGGACCACCGGTAAGAATAAACCGGTTCAAGGATGCACCAAACCTCACTCTTACCCTGTCATCATCCCTAAACAACGGGACAGTGTAAATAAAAATAATCTCCGTCGAATCAACCCCTTACATTTGAGAAAGCTTTGATAGGTTTAATAAGAAAAAACACAGAAATGTTCATGTATATAATATATCAAAAGTAAGTTAAACCTAAGAAACGAATCTGATATGTACTCCATGACTTGTCTGAAGTCAGAGCATCAAGGGGAAAACCGTTAAGGTCAGACAAAACAGAGTAAAAGACATACATCAAATTGTTCCCGCCTTAAAGGATCTAGGAACAAGTTGTCATAGAGTCCACCGCCCGTCCGGTCGTTGCAAAATCAAAGAGAAAAGCATAATTACAAACTGCAGAAGGGTCTACAAATAAGCATGCTGTGCGCCACAGAATACGTCGGTCGTAACCTCTGTTTATAAATTTTCTAATAATTTTAATAAATATCTCGACCGATAACATTTCTAAGTTTGTAAATCACATCTCCATAAAAGACGGGTTGTGATAGACCTTGTCGCAGAAGTGTTTTAAATTGCTATTATATGTGTCGAGGAAATAATAACATTAAGAAAAAGTCTTACGTAACTTATGGTAACGGTAATCCTGTTGGAGGATTTTTTCGGTAATGTTAAGATTACGAAGGTTGAAGTCCTCAACACGGCTACAAGCTCTGGTAAAACGAATTAACTAAGAAATATACACGCCATAAGAAACCGTATTGGGGATATCCCCATCTAAATGTGGATAATTCACAAGATCGAAATCAAAATCATCTCTTATCATAAATTTTATTTATTGCTACTCCGTTTTCAATAGAAATATGTAAATCAAGAAACGGAGTGCCAGAATCCGAAACGTTAGCTTTATTGAGTTTTAGTTCTGAAAGGTAAATGTTAGGAACCGTAAAAGAAAAGAGAGGATTATATCATCCATATAGCGTGAGGTGTTATTAAAAGCGTCGGTGACATTAGCTTGTGTATCTGGAATAAGGCCTAACATATAGTCACGTATGTAGCAATATAAAAAAAATTCTGCGCCAAGGAATGCCAACGGTTTGCCTATAAACGGTATGTCCAAACATGACAAAATGTTGTCTAATAAGAATGATAGTGATTTACAAACTTTTTGACAAGTCCATAAAGTGTAACCGTCGGGATCACTGTTGCTAAAAAATACCATAGTATCGTTACAGGCTAAAAAAGTAGTTTGTTCCCTGGCGAAAGCTTTTTGTATAAGAGCTATTAGTTTTTCCTTTAAAAGGTTATGCGATAAGGTAGTGTAAGGTGTAGAAAGGTCATAATTAGATAATGATAAAACTTGATGCAGATTACGTAGTTTGTTCAGAACCTAGCCAGAATTTTTTATTGACCAAAATACATTGATACCAGAGTTTTCATAGGCTTACTTACTCACACTACTTTTCACATGCTCTTTAACTGCTGTGAGGAAAGATGTTTAATGCGATTTATTCCTATTCTTCGCTGGCTGCATGTAAACTGTGTATTTCCTCGCAGTCGATTATTTTTTACGATATTCAAATAGTATAATATTATGTGTGTGTTACTTCATATTAACATTAACTAACACGAATGGTTATGACTTGAACTTTTTGCAGACCCATTTTCATACTTGCATATACCGTTTCGGAAAAAACATTTTGCAAGGAAAGAACAAATATCATATAGAATACAATCTATTTTATTGTATGACGTTGTTAACACAGATGTATAAGGTGACATCAGGGCAGTTATACAGCATCGAATACGATTTACTCTTATATTGCCTATGTTATGTTGAGTATAAAAATGTACTGAACATTTACTACAATCCTAAACGATATACATCAGTATCATAGCGAGCTTATTAACGAGATTGGGTACACACAGTGACGCAATGAGTTTAGATTAAATGTAGGTGATTTTGCTTATTGACCGTTCCAAGTCGGTAACACTGTCTTCCTCACACTTTATGTTGTGTATTGTCCTGTTCGCTGAATTTGCTCATTTGAGTTATTTTGTTTTCAGTGCGGAACTACCGTGCCATTGCTTTTGTGTATTGTGGTTTTTATAGGACCGCTTTTCTCATTGTTCTAATATATGCTATCTTCAACGTATCAGTCAATATGAATTCACACTTAGCATGTAAAATAAGCGTCTCTGACTGAGAAAAGTTAATTAATAAAATAGCAAACCTGAGTTATAAGTGAGGATTGTATTTATTTTGAACATATACTAAACAAAAAATGTTTAGCACGACTTTTTAGGTGCATATATTAAACATATGAACATTTATATATGTGTTTGAAGCTATTAGCAATGCTAGGTAAGGATGAGACTTTCCAAAAATTGTGTTGTTTTATTATTTTCTAAGCCTTAGTATCAGAATTAGCCCCCTTATATTAAAAACAAATTACTTCGTTATACAAACGTGTTGCTTTGAACCCATTTATTATTTGACATGGACAGAATTGCCAATTCTGTCAATGTATAAAAAACGTTAAAATGTGATTAAAAAAGGATGTTATCATTCTTAAACAAAAACATTCCAAATTTCGTAATTTAACAATTACCTCACTTTTCATTGAAATAAGAACGATTTTCGATAACCTATAACAGTACTTGCTTTATTGTTTTCACCGACTTTGTTAACAAATGACTTTGTAGCATTATTATTGGTCATATCCATGTCACTTTACAATTGAACCGGAACATACACGGCTTTGTATCTCGTCTATGGAATTGACGTGCATTGTATGTGCTAAATTTATTTTTCTCAGTATAAGTTCTATTACATCTATAACATTTTACAGACAGAAAACCATTGTTATTGACACCGAATACAATTTTACTAATGCTTTTGGAGTTGTGTGCAATATCATTAACAACTAGCATTTCTTTAAATGGATCTCAACATGGAGATTGTTACACTTTGTATTTCAAAGATAATGGCTAGTAGTTTCTAAAAAATACTTGGGTCATCATCGTAAACATTAATGAAAATCCTAGTTTGAAAAACGAAACATTTATGATTTTTTTTCATACGAAAACGATATTGAACTTAATCCTTGTATATAAATAACATATGCATCTTTTTTAAATAAGTATTAGTTGTTGCAGCTTTTATATAATGATCATAGTTGCATGCATATATTTATTATATGTGGCAATATTGCCTACATAATCAATGGTAAATAAATTTCTTTTAACAAAGTAATAATTTGTGAGAGCGTCAAAGTTACTATTTTTAAATCATGGGAAGACATTCTGTGTGCCCCAATATTGGAAGTGGTGGTAAAAATAAGACCAAACAATAGTAATAAGCTGACAGGAATTTACAGCAATATGTATTACACCTTTACACCCACACTTTGTCCCAAGTAAAGGACGAAGAACCAGTCAGTACCTTACAATAAATGTGCAACAATTTTATGACCGAAATCTCACAGGTCAGATCGGATTACCAGTGTGTATGCCACTGTTATACACAGTATAGTCCCCAAGTCATTAAACTCAAGTCAGTTATTAAAAGTAAATACCATCACATCCATCCTTGTTCGGACCATCGGACCATCAAGACGTGTCAATCTACAGATCACCAGGGGATGTCGACGCATCCTGCGGTAGATCACCAACCGCTCTCACACTTCACAATATGGTGTTGCAGGACGCGTACTTAAGTAAAGGTAGTACGTTTTAACAAACATTTAGTTTTAAACGTGGAACCAATAAGAGCCTCTTAAGGCAACTACTGGAAACTGATATTCATAGCTCATCTCTGATACCATCGTTGAATTGAAATCTGCGAAATCTACATTGGTCGTTTACGGTACACTGTATGATTGAATCTACCACTATACCAACATACTGGGGTGTGTAAACATGGGTCGTATACGGTACTAAAGGCTATCAACATACGAGGGTGTAGACAGCGGAGGCGTCATTCCATCAAAATCTCGGGCAACGTGCAGCAAGATCAAAAGGATTGACACCCTTTCAACAAAATGATGCGCTCCTTCCTGATTGGCAGTAACATTTATGTTCGAGCCGGCAGTCGGATTGACCTAGTCGCAATTCGCCTGGCCAATCTACAGCTTCAACAACAAATCTTCTTTGAAAAAATAAACTTCTACAGACTATCTACGTTGGATTTCTTTACTTTACTATTGCTGTTCTACAAGTCAACTACTATGGACGAGGTATGTCAAGAAACTACTTACTACTGGACTCTCTCGACACCGTTAATCTTCTTAGGAAAAGCTCGCTAAAATGCTTCGTGCAATACAGCAAGGGTTTAATAAAAACGTATCGTGGGAACAGGACATATTATATGCAACACCTATGTCGGTAACTAACAGGAAATATTTAACACTTTTATGACTGTACTGGTCAAATCAGTTGAAAATTATTATAGGTGGTAATTTTCCTTTTGAGCCTTGAATAAAATAAAAAAACAAATGTGTTATTCTAGATTCCAATTTTGGCAACCTTTAAACGTGTGTTGGAATGTGTTGTTTTGCCATAGCAATCAATAAGTATGTATATGTACATGATTTATTACATTTATATAAATGAAATACATGTACGTTGAAAATGTATACATTGGGAATAATACATCATCTATAGCTGTTTTACTTTTAGAAAAATAGTTCAATCCAGTGACAAGGAATTCACAAATAATTGTTCATTTGACCTTTTGTTAGTCTGTCTGATTATATATTGTAATTAATACTCTATATGACTCACTGCCTACAGGTAAATTGTAACGTATGTAAGTATGTAGTAGTAAACAACTCATTATACAAATGTATGTATGCATTCCGAAGTTAATTATAGTTGTAATGCCACTTGAACTTGTGCCCAAAGATGCCCTGTTGCGTTTTGAATAGTAAGAAAATGCATTTCTGAGTGTTTAAACCGTGACGTGTAATATAAATATACCGTCCGTAACGAAATAGACTCACGTTATTCGACCCTTCACCCCGTGACTCTGTCCGTGGAAATGGGTCTTCCTCGAAACATTGGGGGTGATGGCGTCCGCTTTTAGCACTGCGTTTAAGCTTTCGAGACCTATTTTTTGTAACTTAAGATTGATTAAAATCGGCCTTAATAAAATTGTCCAAACATACGTGTGAGTGTGCCAAATAAATTCGTTTTGCACCGTTTTGCTGCGGAACAACACGGTTCCATGACGGCCATATGGATAATTGTGTAGACTTACAGTGCCTTTCTTTCTACATGTTCTACAAATGTTTAATGAGCCCTGCTTCACGATGAGGCAGACACGAACATATTAATAATATACCAGAGTTTAAAACAATAAAAATACATGAAAATACAACAAGACATGTAACGGGTTGTTTACACATGTAACTTAGGAAGTGTTTATGCAACTTTTCCGCGCCGATGTGATTGGTTATCCCCTTATGACGTCGCTATCCGGAAATCGCTCGAACAAGTTTGTTTTGTGTGCATGTAAACCTTACACTGGTAAAACTCACATTTACCAACGGTTGTTGAGCAAACGAAACACTTTCATTTAAAACCATTATTTTTTCCATTTGGAGGTCTCTTTAATAGTAAATATCAAGATATAATCACCGACAAACATAATTGATACTAAAGCATCCTACATTAAAAGCATGTGTTTAAATACCTTTTCTTGCTCTCAACGAATCAACATGACTTTACCAGCTGAGGCATAGGTGAAAATTTCAAATCGAGTGTTTCTTTAACCTAATAAGCATACAGATAAAACTTTCCATTTTTACTCGTGATGCTAAAATTGCAATATCTTGAACATTTTACATTGCAATGTTTGGCAAACAAAACACGTATTCTTATCATTCTAACCATGTGTAAGAACATGCATGCAATGCCATGATAACGTAACCTTAAGTTCAGAAGTAATGGACACAGAGCAGAAAGTAACAGATTTGATTTTAATGAGTCTTTTCATGAGAGGTAATGCAAGATGCAATACATATTGACCATCCTAATACCGGTTTCAGCGGTATTTTATTTTGTGGCCATAGTGATTGGATTCGATGATCCCGAAGAAGTTAATAAATATATGCCAACGTAATTTTCGTTTTATCTGTTGATCAGCCAGCTCTGAATTTAATATACAATCTAGCAATTAATTATAATAATTAATAATTACCATACTGTTCATCTGTGATTTTATCACATGTAACCGTCATCCCCCAATCTGTTTGAGTTGTAGTACAGTTGCCGACAACATAGCAATCATCTGAAGGTGTGGTAGCTGGAAACATAAATATCCTAGTTTATTTAGATTTTAAGACTGATCATGCAGTTATATGTATTGATGACTTTATATCGATATATCGATCGTCATATAAAACACCATTCAAACAAACAAACTAATTACACCACAGTCCAGAATATTTTCACGATTAAAATGTTTACCTTTAACCTCGATCTCCCATTTGCATTCAAAAGGACAATAATACATTTGAAACGAAGGGCAGCTTCCATCTTTACATAGTTCTGCAATATAGCAATATAGGAGTATAGACTATACACATGTTTAAATTAGCAAACGTGCGAAAGACGTCTTCTATTTATCTAAAAACCCTTTAAATGAAAGTATTGGACACTTCTACAGAAACAGGTCATTTATGAAAGTAGACGCTTACGCAAAACCTTTTCAAATTGTGTTAAATTTATTATAATATTGTGTAACCATAATAATTGTATACATTTGAGAATAAAAATATTGTTTAAACTAAACCTTTGATATCAAAGAAAGTTTGAATGACATCGAATTCTCAATATTAATGTCATCAGCATGTCAAAATAAAATAAACAATACAGGATTTGTTTTTGTTCGTTGTGTGTGAACTGTAACAAGTATTTAAACAAAGGTTTCGAAGCTATGATTACGTGACCTGTATAAAAAGATCGATGGTCCCATAACAATTAATTTCCAAATAGCTATCATAAATTGGTGTATATTTACAAACAAAATTACGTATTTACATGTTTCACATTTTGAAGTACTTTGCATATAAAACATTCCTAACCTGTATACCCAAACGTGTTCATGCACTGGATAACGTCATTAAACCTGAAAAAATAATATTTATCATTTGACCAATTTTAAGAACTTTCAATTTTACTAGTTCTGCCAATTATTACGTAAGTTTGTTATGCGGCACAAAGCCTACATCTGTAAATAACAATATGGGTTAAAGTTTTAATTGCAACACATATGCATACTTGTACATGATATTAGTTAAATAATTCTCTACAGACAATATATAACACAATATACGGCGGAAACGTAGTCTATAAAACAATTAATAATACATCTTTGTATTTTTCATTTTAAAAGAATAGCTACCCTGGACAGGAAATGAACCAGAAATGCTATCGATTACACAAATCCTAGCACAATATATGGGCTAGCCTCCTTAAAGGAAGCTAAAAAACAAACAAATAAAACACCATCATGTATATCATCACCCTAAAGCGATAAGCTATAGTGCATAATAAATAATAAATATATTGCGATAATACTGTTGCAGGGTGTAATGTTGTACTATATTTGGAGTGTTTAATCATTATTCAATTCTTGAGCGTAGTATCTAGACGGAAATAAAAAGTTAAGTCAATACATTGATTTGCACTTGGAATCGAACTACTTAGCAAAGATCAGAAAAACATAAGTAAAAACAAAATATCGACGTGGCGGCATATGTGATCTATTCTTAAATTGGTAAATGCACTTTTAATTTGGTTTAAATATGCAGTTTCTGATGTAACTTAGCTAACATACTAAAGTGTACTCACCTTTGGTTGATGTTCCAGAACACTTTATCAAACATGTACCGCACTGCACGATCACAACCAGTATATGTAGTACATTCCTGAAGTGATGCAGTCGTATTGCAGGTGCATATCACTGAAAGTAGCAGGTTTAATCACAAAAAAGTAAAACAAATCGAACAGGAATTGTAGCATTCAAGGACCACAATCAACCAAAAACACCCATATAAACAAATACTAATTGCAAATATAAATAAATTGCAAGATATTACATCACAAACATAAGAGAGTTGACGATAGGGCTACCTCCTTGTAACGGCCAGAGGTAATAAAAAAAGGCTGCCGGGGGTTTAAAGTAGGTTCTAAGGCGACCAAACCTCACTTTTACTCTATTGCCATCCAACTACAAGCTATATTCTCTAACAAACAAGGCAGCATAATTAGGCAATATATGTATAACACATACATTATCACTTATATATGCATATATAAAACAAAAGCCTAGAAAGCAACAAAGCAAGTACTCGGTGACGTGGCAGAAGCCAGAACAACTAGAGAACAAACCATTGCGTTGCCATTAGGAATATTATTACAGAAGTTCTGCCATAAATAAACTTTGTTCGTTCATTTATTGATTTCCACTGTTCACTGGCGTAGTTAAATAAATATTACGAATATTAACGTTCTTAACAAGCTCTAAAGAAACGAATAAGATCAAAAACAAATACCCTATAAGAAGTAGCTCGAGTAACATCCCCATCTAAGTTCGTATAATTAACAATATCAAACTTAAAATCATCCCTCTTGTCATAGATTTTGCGAATTATTTCACCGTTTGTAAATCAAGAAAATAAGCGAGAAACTATCAGAAATTTTATCTTTGTTGAGATGAAGTTCTTTATGATAGATAGTACTAACCATAGTGGATGGGTATCTATAATTTTAAGAAGTGTTCTATTCTAAGTAGAAAGGGAATTCGGGTCGGCTTATTCTCTACGACAAAATCAAAGTCAAAGTCAAATAATTTTATTCAGTAAATGAAGGTCACCGGCCCACAACATAGTTTGTTGAAATAATATACGTATATATACAGTGAGTTGTGTTATTATATACGTATGGTAAGATAGATAATCACCAGAATAGTTCCCCCCGCTCCCCATCCAGTCCCCCACACCCATTTGTTTGTCGTACCTATGATGTCAAGATGTGCATATCGTTTCGGCGTCAAAATCGACCAGTTTTACCGGAGTTATGGCCCCTTTTTGTCAAATTTTACCTCAAAATATCTTGTGAGTCTATCTCCTCCCACAGTTTTCAACCGATTGCTTCGAAACTTTACAGGATGCTTACCTATGATGTCAAACTGTGCATATCTTTTCTGCATCAAAATCAACCCATCATTACTGAAGTTATGCCCCTTTTTTGTCAAATTTTACGTCAAAATATCTTGTGTGTCTATTCAATCCCACACTTTTGAACCGATTGCTTCCAAACTTTAAAGGATGTTTACAGCTATAGAACCGTTTTATTACCGAGCACAAACTAGTTTCAAACGATAGCAAAACGAACTCAAAACGCCACACACAACAAACGCGTTTAACTGAGTTTCTGCAGATCAACCAATGAATAAGATTTCGACTGAAAACGGGTTTGTCTCATTTCGAGTTTTTGCGTTTGTAAGTTTAGCCAATCAGGTTGCTGACATTTAGTTTGGCCAATCAGAAAGCGAAACGCCTAAACTGTAAACGGTGACTGAGCAAACGGTAAAAAACGGGTTTCTGCGTTTTTCCGTTTGACCAATGAGAATGCAGATCATTTAACCACTTAAACATTCCGTTGCGCTAAATAAATATATATAATTATTTCGTAGCAGACGATTTTATATTAATGGCGATACTTTTTTAAGCTATACATGGTGTTGTATAAAGAATGAGTTACATAGCTATATGATACATGTATATTTATTTGCGTTATGGGATTAACACTAAGTGGATTGAATAAACAGCCGCCGCGCATGCAATGAATGACACGCTTACTTATGAATGTTACTGTGTACTATTTGTTAATTGTGTAATCATAATAACTGACACGCTGAACGGCGGAGTTGACTATACGCATTAAATATAAGGTGTTAAACAATTATACATGATTATATTGATCACAATTCGGTTATTAGAATACATTTAGTGCAAATCAAACGTAATGTTTAAAGAGTCAAACATACTTTATATTTGGGACGTTATAGAGAGCCCTATTTATATATACGGCTTGTATTGTGCTTACACATCATGGGTATAGCGATACAAACTAATTATTACAAATTAACTTTAAAAGTATGATAAATACAAATACACAAAACAATTTAACGAATCGACATATTATGAAAATGTCATTCGGCGGATCCAACATGCAGCTGTGCAAAGTACACGCATCTTTCAAAGCGTCAAATACTGTTTATTTTTTGCTAATTGCATGTAATAAAGTATTATGTTATAAAGTGTTACTATATTTATAACAACAACGTTTTGTAGTTTCACATTCATAATGCTGTTTTTTAATAATTTAAAAACTTAAAAAATGGGATTTTGAATTCAGATAACTATTTGATAAATATATTCCGCCTCATGCGGAGAATTCCAAATAAACACATAAAAAATAATCACACGAACAAAGAGGAAAAAGCATGCAAACATATAGCTACTAAAGGATATTAACATGTATCTACGAGAAGCCTAAACCTATATGTATGTATAAACGTATATGTATTTTAAAACCAAAAAATAAAAAAATAACAAAATAAACGTATAAGAAACAACAATATTATATCTTATCAATAACTTCAAATGTTACGATTAATTTAATGAAGGTCTGAGCTCCCGTTATTGAACGATAACCTTAGCAAATGAACGATAAACTAAGACCACACATTTCTCCAGAAATGATATATATTCATAATCAATGATCGTTGTCAGTCGTTCATGTTTTCATTCTGATGATCACTGATTTGACGCACCAAGTGTATATGTATAATGGAAAGTGTACTAATTAATTGCTATGCAACAAACCAATTAGCCGAAATGCCAACTGACGACACGTGTACTTTAGTCGCCATATTTAGTATGTATTCGTTATTTACATAACATGTATTATGGTGAACACTGTGAACTAATTTTTACGGCTTTTTGTTATATTATGAACGGAATTATTTATCTCAAATTAGACCACACTTTTCATTAAAGTTATGAAAGAAAACAAGCTTGTCACATGTATGTTACTTTAATAAATATATCAACTTGATTAGTGTCAAACATATACAATTATTGTTATCGACCAGTCATGTAGACGCAAAAATTCAACCAGGCTGTTTAACAAACGTGTAGTAACGGGTGAATAATTATCAAAATGGAATGAAAAATAAAGAAGATTAGACCATGTGAAAGTTCTTTTGAAACGAAACGGATAGATAGCCTTCCCCGACCCACCACGCCACGTCGTACCCCACCTACTCCC
Organism: Cyrtodaria siliqua; assembly: GCA_037043455.1. NCBI lineage: Eukaryota > Metazoa > Mollusca > Bivalvia > Adapedonta > Hiatellidae > Cyrtodaria > Cyrtodaria siliqua. Next base: position 146,603 of record JAWPHD010004870.1, on the reverse strand, counting down.
CCCACAAACCCCAACCTATCCAACACACACACGCACACACACACACATATAAGCGCTGTCCGTCTATCTGTATCATTACATGTTGTTGTGTTTCATAAGTTTATTTTAATTGAATTTGTTTTGAAACGTTTATGTATATGTATAACGCATTCAATGAAATCGCATCGAAATACAGTCAGGTAATTAAACTGTGCTTGCAACTAATAATGCTTAATTATACTCATTCTCCATAAGACAGCTACCTCGGTAGCTCAGTGTAAGGCATTGTGCTTGGAACTATAAATATAACGAAAGTTGATGCATTATTTTTAAACACAGTTTATCTTAAAGGGCTCTGAAAAACTTGTAAAAAACTGAAGGAATTATCAAAATGCCATGAAAAATAAAGAAGATATGACCTGTTGAAAATTTGCAAAGAACATCTTTGAACGATGACGTCATCGCGCCGTTTTACCATATATGGCATATTGATAAAATGTATTTTAAAGCAAAGAAAATCACTGCAAAATTTAATAAAAAATAATACTAAAATGTATACATTTTACATCTTTATATTTATTTTTAATCAATTTGCAGTGGTTTTCTTTGCTTTAAAATACATTTTGTCAATATGCCATATATGGTAAAACGGCGCGATGACGTCATCGTTCAAAGATGGCGGCCTCCATTTTGGTTCTTTGCAAATTTTCAATAGGTCATATCTCCTTTATTTTTCATGGCATTTTGATAATTAAAGCTTCAGCTTTTTTCAAGTTTTTCAAAGCCCTTTAAGATAAACTGTGTTTGGAAATAATACATCAACCCCTTTACCTATACGTACTTGCCACTTTTTCATAGCCTCGTCCGTCGAATAGGGACGTTTACGGGCCTATCTATAGTGTTCCCGAGCACGTTAAGATACCATAGGCATATCTTTATTATTCCGAATAAATCAAGTTATCGGATTTGTATGTATCCCAAACCCTTCTTCTGGGACGGCTCTAAATAACACTGCACGTGTTGACAAACCATTAAACACCATTTAAATATGTCCGTATTTTGTTATAGCGCCGCTTACTGATGTGAAATGGGTACACTTAAATTGTGTAGAACACTCGCTTATACATACACCTAATATCGATTTTCACTTGGTTAAAGGGAGTACATCAGGATTAGTAGTTCTTTTAAAATTGTTCAAATATATTATTTCGCTATTAAAATAAGAAAAATGAACTAAATGAGCCATAAACGACCAAAGTAAATTACACCGAACACATACAATAAAAGACATAAATATGGTATTGACTAACTAAGGTTACGTGCCAGGGATAGCTATTTTAATCTTGGCGGTAAAAAAAATCGCAACATCTTGCAAAGCGATCGTCATGTGTCAGTATCGCCGCGGTGGTGATGTGTGACGGCTATTTATATTCTGGTGATTACTCCGTGGCCTAATAAGCCTTGCTGTAAGTAGTATAGAAACTGGCGGTTCTGGCACAGTTTTCCCTCGCGGGGAATGAGAACAACTAGTGAAATATGCCAGGGGGTACTCAGGCGTAACTCTCATTTACACCACCAAGATCTAAATGTAAGCCACGCCTAAGTCAACACCCCAACATATTTCACAGTTGTTCTCAAGCAACCCCGCTCAGGGAAACTCATCAGAACCCCCAGTTTCTATACTACTATTCAATCCGGTTTGTCATTTTAATAGCATAACATTTGCAACTCGTTAGGAGAGCGCAATAATTTTATTTTATGTCTACTTTCGTCGAATCTACTTTCGGCGAAGTTTTTCAATAGCATTTGCAACTCGTTAAGCAAAGTCAGACGGAACCGGGCAGTAGTCCTCATCATCGCTCTGCATATCATTTTACTTGTATGCTAGCGTATCTTGTCCATTATCTAATATGTACCGTTTATCATCATAAGCTGATCAACTTTTTTTATTTATTGCATAGCTACTTATGTTATGCTTTTGTGATCTAATAACTTTCATCTCATGATGAGCTTCTGTTGCTGTAAACAAAATATTTTTGTAATCGTTATGTGCTATCTGTTTTTTAACAACACACTTTTTAACACCCTTGCATTTCTTTGCGCTAACCTCATTATCTAGCACATACGAATATAGTTTACTTCGCAACCCAACAAATTCAACAATTGGTATTCCGCACGTTTCATCTTTCATCTTGCCAATAACTTTTTTATTATCATTAAAATGAAACTGACTTTTTGGATCATAATCGCAATTATCGAAAAGTTCTTTATCCTTGTAAAAGTCCGCATACACATCTTTTGTTTTTATTTCATAACACAAGGAATCGGTATCAGTAAATAATAACTTAGCTTTTTTATCATAATTGTTTTTGATATAGTTGTAATGGAAATCATACATCAAATATTTTGACAAGTCTAAAATACACATGCCAACATAAATAGGACGATTTAAAACTGATCGTTCTTTTATTCTGTTTACAGCAAATAAATTTTCATTAAACATATTACAAGAAATAAATGAAGGTCTTGCTGCATATTGTAAAAGGACCTCCTCGTCGTGAGTCAATTTAACATTAATTCTTTTTCTCAAGTTTTCCATAGTTTTACCAAAAACTGAATTGTTCATCAGTTTGAAGAAATCCTTTTCAAAAGCATTTTTACCAGCTGTTCTCTTAGCAGTATTAAAATCTATGTATGTCTTTAACCACTCTGATTCGTCGAACTGCAGTATTCGATGTGTCTTTGTTACTTTCATCCCAAGTTTTTTGTATAATTCTAAGTTTCTAAAATGCACAACATACTTTTCTTTATTTTTCAATGTCGTAACAAGTTTATTAACATTACTATGTCCTAAATTAAACTTTTGTTTTAAATTTTTACAATAGTCTGACAACCACTCATCTTTGATATTTAAACTTTCTGGGGCGAGAGGATAATCATTATGCGAGTCATGTAGTTTTTCGGGATACTCAATATCGCACTCAACAATGTAATTTGATTTTCCTTTTTCAAACTTATCAACCCACTTGAAGTTGCCAGTAGGTAACAGCTGACACATGGCCCATCCGTACAAGTTATTAGCATCGAGATATATTATGTACTTGCTTTCTTTTTTCTTGTCATAGTTTTTCATATATTTATTGTTAGCTTGTGAATATCTGTTTGCAATATAACTCGTACCGCCTCTTAATCCTTTTTCCACAAACAAATATTGAGCAATATCAGTTATTAAATCAAGTTGGATACCAGTCATCTTGAGGCACGCATCCCAGGCTAACCCAGGACTACCGAAGTAATGGCAAGTATCTAATTTGTAATACTCAATGCACATTTTTCTAAAGTTTTCAAAAACATCTGTCAGCAGCAGCACATCAGTCTTAAGATACAGATCATGATATTCTCCCATATTTTTAATCTTAAATGTTTTCCATATTTTTTTAGCGTGTTCATAATCCGCATCTGAAATGTGCTCATCATTTAATTGAGAATAAAAGCTATCTTTGCCAGGTAACTTAGTATCCTCGAAACGTTCAAAGCTGTTCATGTAATCATAAGGATAAACACCTTTTCGTTTTAGCAAGTCTAGCTTTTTATCGCTATATTCTTGAGATATGTATTGAAACGACGGAACGTTTTTTACTAGATTATCTAATGATTGGGACATGAACTGGAAACTATCAATAAATACTAAACTTTTTCCTAACATGAAAGCCATATACTTTTCCATGTTATTTGGTATCACATTTATGTTTTGTTTAAACTTTCCGATGTGTTGCATTATGAAGTGAGAGTCATATCCTCTCAAGTTATGAAACACAACAGGTATTTTTCTAGTCAACCTGAAATTAATATTACATATATCATGAGCGCTTCCCCTGTACTTTCCAGTTATATGACAATGATCCCTGACTTTTCTGATGGAGTTTTTGTATGCCACTGTATAACCCGCGTCGCCTTTTTTGAGAGTTGTTGCAAAACCATTACCACAAATATGGCATGATTTAGATTTTTGGAATCTAGCTTCTTCTTCCTGTGACATCACCAAATCTTTCTTAAAATGCGTATTCAAAGTTTTCTTGCACCACTTTTCTTCTGCTATCATTTTTTCTAAAAACTTGTAAACAGCACCAGGTCCTCTATACGTTACAACTGGTTTTGAATACTGATCATCATAACAACAAACAACCTTGTATCCATAACCACAATCAGTATGTTTTTGATATGCTTCAGTGTGTGATTTTTTAGGATTGTTCGATACTGAAGAAATACTTTCAGTTACTGCTTCAAAATCAGCATATATATTAACAAACGGAACCATTAGCTGTCTGTCGTAGTTTTTAAACTTAACTTTTTCATCTTTGTTTGGCATCTCTACTGCTTGTTTTCCGTTAAGTGAAAGACAAACAGGTTTATGTTTTTCCAGAACTCTTTCTAATGTAAAGCATTGTAGGCATGTTTTACAAAACCATTGTTTTCCCTCGTGTAATGTTTGATTAAACATTAACCTGTTAAAATATTTTATCCACACGTAATGATTTTTTTCTTCTTCGGTGATTAAAAGCATATCACATGTTTTTTCTGCTTTATTTTTTTATATGTACAAAGGGCATACTTGATTATCTTCATATCCAAATATGTTAAAACAAATGTTGTTTTGTTTTTCTATTTTTGGGATTTGTTTGATAGTAACAGGAAATGTAATTTCTTCATAATTTAGATCACCAATATGCTTTTTGTACTTTGTTATTCTTTGGGGATTTGTTTCAACAGGAAATTCATAAGCCAAATGGCACCATCTGAAGCATTCGTTATCTTTATCATTTTTTATATTGATCAATCCTTTTTTAGGATTAGCAAGTTCTTTTGGTAAATCTAAATAAGAGCTGCCTCGTAGAGGCTGATACTTTATTCGATTTATATAGTGTGCATCTACTGATTCAATTTGTCAACCACTTCCCAACTGAAGCCAATTTCCAATTCTATTCATAATTTCTTCTCGTGCTTTGTCTAATGCTTCTGATATTTGATTTTTGTTTAATATTATTGTAGCATTTGAGGCAAAGTAAGCTGTTTTGTATATAATATCAAAACTTACTATTTTTTTAAAAGTAAGTTTTATATCAACGCTTAATTTAAATCCACCTGTTTTTTTTAGTTCTTTTTGAAGAAAGTTTACAACTTTTGATTGTGTTTTTTGTAGTTGTCTGAGCGGATCTTTCCTGACGATAACATTTACTTTAAAAACCTTGCTATATTGTTTTGGGGATGTTTCAATTTCTCGGATACTCATTATATAATATTACATAAGATTATTTCTTTAAGCCCCTATTAATTAATTAATTAATTATTTTGAAGTAAAATATTTATTTCCTGGTTAGATTATATTATTTTTTTATTTATCCATACATAATAATTTTAATTCCTCGTTCAAGTAAAACATCATAGTGGGCAATAAAAGAAATTTTGTATAAAGTTGGATGGTAACTGGTTGCCTCTGAAATTTGTTTTTTACACAAAGAACATAGTTTGTTTATATCTCTTTTTTTTATTTTCCATGGCAGTTTTAGTTGTTTTGCCATTGTTATGATTCTTTCTGTCAAATCTTGAAAGTTGAAAAAAATTAAAAGCTCAGCATCTAATTTACTGGCATCTTCAAAATCAACCGTTTGAGCATGTGTTATTTGATCTTTTTTAAAGTTATTGATTTCAATTTCTACTTGTTCCATTATAATATTACATAAGATAATATTTTTTAAGCCTATATTTAAATATATGATGCTATAGTATAATATAATGAATTGCAAATATGTGAAAGAGTTTTAGATATTATTGATCCTCCTGGGGTGTGCACAGATTGCATCTTATTTCACACGACAAAGAAGCTTTGTAAATATTGTACCAGAGCCAAGCTGTGTTACAAGTGTACATACGCATGTGTGAATTGTAACGATACTTGTGAAGTTTTTGATAACGAGCGTGTTTGCCTTAATTGTGGTACCCACAATGGTTATAATCTTATCACAGGCTGCACCTACAACCAAAAGAAAACTATTTACCTCAGGAAGTATCATTTGGATAAATACTTGGTAGCATTTGATTTGTCTTCTAAAAATAGGCAAAGATTTGAAGATTTGTTTTACAAAATTGTAAAGATTTTGGATCAGATAGAAGACCGAAAAAGATCAATCAAATTTGAATACATTTTTCAAAAAATATTTAAAATATTAAAAATAGAAAAAGAAACAAAACTGATTAAAACAAAATCAACCAGAGACAAGTACGATAGGATATGGAAACAAGTCCAATTACGATTGAATACCATGACCGTTTAACTTGAACCTTTTCATATACATTTCCAGAGGTTCTGTAAAGTTATCATTCTTTTGAATCTCTAATATTTTATTGAAGGTAACCCTAATTACCTCTTCGTCATTTTCTATTCCTGTGGTTGTTTGGACATATGATAGAAGTTGTTTAAAACTCCTATGATGTGTTTTTAACAATGTCTTTTTTTCTGCTATTCTTGTTTTACTTGCTAAAACAGCAACTACTGGAGGAACTGCGCCAACCACAGTTATGAAAACAGGAATTGCTGGAACTAATGCTAGGAGAGCACCACAACCAATTATTCCGCTGGTAATCTGTAACGTTGTGTTTATAATACCACACAATTTATAACTGCGTCTGTATGCAGCCACAAGTCGCGTCAAGTGATCAATTAATTCTTCTTTGGTTTTCATGTATAATTACAGTTAGACAATAATTTAATTAAAAAATTTAGAAAATAGTTGCTCATGTTCTTTGGGTGATATTTTACCTATTTTTAATAATTCATCGATTATGCTAATACCTTTATTTATTAGCTGTGGGCTATTATTTCCTGATTCGATACTTCCGCATACCAACTCTAGATCATCCATCAAATCATTAGGATTATTGTAATATTCAACACAACCTCCTAAAATCTTTTTGAACTTTGAAGAACCTTTATGAATTGGTAAATCAGATAATTCTGTTGGTTTTTTAAAAGCATTTTGAGATAGCTTTGAATAAGTTTTTCCATTGTTGTAACGCTTTGTTATCAAGTCTATAAAATCATCATCTACTTTCATATCTAGCACAACTGCTTCTCCTTGTTTGGCAATAAGTTTGTGATGACCAATAAGCTTAGGTAAATCAATTTGCAACATTCCATAGTAGCCATCTTTGTCGACTTTGTAGGAATTTTTATTTTGTTGCATTCCTTGGCCAAAGACGGGAGCATGCTCTTTCATACTTTTAACTCTGTCTCTGTAATGATTTAATACGTCAGTCTCTATTTGCAAAGCCTCTCTTTTTTGTTCAAGGCCATCCCTCTGCTCAGTATTTGTTGCTTTATTTATCTTTCTGGTTAGAATTGATTTAGAATTTCCGATACCCACGATTATCGCACTAACATCTCTAATTGCTTGATCTCTATCACCTGTAATTAGTTTTGATGGTATTGGCAAGTCATACTTATCAAGCACATCTGTATCCATATCAGCATCTAAGTCAATATCACACGCCGGTTTGGGTTCCTTAGGCCTCGCAGCAGGTTCTTCTACCCATTCTTCTTCCGCAGGTTTTGGCCTAGGCTCTATTTCCATAGTATTTATTAGTTCTTCTTTGTAACCAGTCGGCGTTAGTTTAGTAGGATCTGCGGTTTTCTTGGCAGCTGTTTTTTTAACACGTGGTGGTGGTTGTGGTAGCAGCGGTGATGGAGGCGTTGGTTGTGGCGCCGGTGGCGGCGGTGGTGGCGGCGGTGGTGCTATAGCTCCAAGATCAGGCGGGGCAACTAATGACGGGCGTATTGCCTCGGGAAGAAGAGCCAACTGTTCACGTATTTCCGGAAGGGTAATCAAATGTTCAGCCAGCCGCCTTGTTTGCTCTGTTATTTCACTAGTTACAGGTTTAAATATTTCTTTGTATAAATCACGACTAGCTCCTTTTTCTAGCCTTATTTGAGTAACTTTATTTTCGTATTCTTTAACAAGCTCACTCGCTTTTCGCTTTTTATCTGCTAATTCTTTCCATTTTAACAAAGACATGTATAATATAAGATTAGATTAAATTAAGATAAATTAAGACAAGTATTATCTAAGTATTATTATAATGCAAATTCCAAACTATGATATGAAAACAGAAAACGGTAATTTTAAACAAATATGGAACTTTATGCCAGACTGTTGTTTTAGAATGTTAATGTGTGGTAATTCAGGATCTGGCAAGACAAACACACTAGTTCACATGCTGCTGAAACCTTTGGTTTACTACGACAATATTTACTTGTTTTCTAAAAACTTAGAGCAGTCCAAGTGTCAGGTCTTGTCGCAAAAACTTGAAAAGATAGCAAAAAAGAATAAAATCCCGGTCGAAGATATATTAGAATGTTCAAATGATGAAATTATCCCTGTGGATACTTTAGATTCAGATAATCAGAAGATAGTCATTTTTGATGATTATGTTTGTGAACGCAATCAAAACGATATTATTAATTATTTCATCCAGGGAAGACATAAAAATTGTTGTGTAATTTACTTGTCACAATCTTATTATAAAACTCCCAAAGACATTCGTTTGAACTGTTCTCATTACATCTTCTTCGCGACTCCGGTTAATCGCGAGCTTGGTATGCTTTCCAAAGAACAAGATGTCAGCAAAGAGCAGTACAGGAAAGCGACTGACAAGCAGTACGACTTTCTTTCTGTATCTGGATCGCCCTAGGAAGTTAGTAAAACGTAACTTCAACGGCGAAATTTAATCTAATCATATTATATAATGGGGCTTTTTAATGATCTTGGCGAGGAAGTTACTACTGGCAGTGTTAATATTACACATTTTGGTATTGTGCTGTCTGAGTATGTAAAACAAAAACATTTGGTTGATTATCTTAACAAGGGCAGAAACCAGGAAAATGTTTTGAGAAGTGAGCTTAATATGGATAATAATAAAATTACCAATGTTGGCAATCCAACAAAAGCAGATGATGCAGAAACCAAGCAATTTACTCAAAGAAGAGTTGCAAAAATCATACGTGATTATAATATTGATAAAATTCCAGACATGATGAAAGATTTAACAACAGGTGTTGATGTTAAACTAAGCCTGATACAAACAAAGTTACAAGCAAACCGCAGGCAAATGATTGAAATTATAAATGGATTGAACGATGAAATAAATCTTCTAGGTGATGCTTTGAAAGAGCTAGAAAAGAAAGAAGATGTATTGGAAGAGAGTGAAAACTACAAGAAATTAAGCGAACAAATAATAGCTGGTGTTCAAAATATTAATGCACGGATTTGGGAAATCAATACACAAATGGTTGATAACAATGAACTAGAAGCTGCTATTGCTGATGCTTCAAAACAAATGAGAACTGCTTTTACTACTGAAATAACTCAGATTAAAATATGAAATGAGCAGATAAACATTAGAATTAATACCATCAGCTTTGATTTTGAAGACATCAAAAAGAAAATGGTTGACGGTAAGTCGCTGGAGGCTCCTCTGAGCAAGTTGGTTGACACTGATACACTTAAGACTGCTTTTGGTGATGTTTTAAAGCGATTGAAAGATGCTCAGGATAAAAGAAGCAAAGGTTTTGGTGACGAAATAGCTTTTCTCAATGAGCATAATCAAAAGTCTGATAGCTGGCACACAGCAGTTCTTGATATAATTGATGGGTTAAGAGAAAAAGTAGACTATTTAAGTCGGATTCTGCTGTTTGAATATACGATAGACGGAATAAGTATTATCCAAGATTATGGTGCTGATAATATTTTTGTATCATATCCTACACAAAAACCACTTGAAAGATCCGGGCGTTCACAAGCTTTTCTCCAGGCGTTTACTTTTACGGCTAATCCACTTATAAAAGGCGAAGAATATTATGAAAAAAGATTTTCGGGGCGGTTGCTAATTATTAAAGAAGGCCGTTATGTATTTGAAATATATTTTACTTACACAGGAGCAGATATAGAAAGTTTCTATATTCATGTAACAGATGATGTCGGAAAGCATCTTTACCCGATAATAAAAAATGACAAACGAATAATGAAAAAAACATTTGAATTATATCTCAAACCACCATATAGTATGGAATTCAGATCACACATAGAATACAACACTACACAAGTTTTTAATTTTGAAAAATCAAGCTATAAACTATCTTACATACCGGAATGATTAGCACGAATAAAAATTATCCATTCTATATTATATGGAACAAAAAATTGTATTATCATCGGAAAAAACGTCAATAATTAATAGCTCGAACACACCGAGTAATTTTACAACTGTGTTTGACAGACCATTAATATTAGGCAAACAAACAGTATGGCATCGGACTCGATAAGATTAATTCCATGACTTACTCGTGGTATAATATTAGTGAAGATTTTAATAACAAAGTGATAAGGTATCACAATGGAACAGATTGGAAAAGTATTATTTTTACAAATGGAAATTACAGTTATGCTGATATAGATAATTACATCAAAGAAACATTGACTGTAAACGAGGATCTAATCGATGACTCACTAGCCCCGATAAGAATTGAGTTTGATTCATCAAGTTTCAAATGTTTGGTTACCATTCATAATAATAATAATAATAATAATAATTTCATGCTTGATTTAAGAGAATCAAACTTTCACACCTTGATCGGGTTTGACAAAGATGCAGTCATCAGAGAAACTAAATTTGGAACTGTGACACCGAACATAACAAATTCTATCGATACGTTGTATATCCACTGTGATTTGATAAGTAATTCTATTGTTGATGGATCATATGGAGATGTCATTTATGAAATAAGTACAGCTGATCTCACGAGATCATATCCTTTCAAAGATGAACCGATAAGAGTCGGATTCTGTGAAGTAAACAAAACAATCATTAACAGTATTAATATTTACATAACCGATTTCTCCGGTAAAATTATTAATCTTAATGGCGTCCACACATCATTTCGTTTTGTTTTGAAGGAATTAATGTAACATAAGTTATATGGTATGTTTAAAAAAAGTTTATGACACTAGCACGGGAACATATACTCAAGTTGATCGATTAACTGGAGCTGGTATATTTGACATTCTTTCAAAAGTCGGATCGAAGATATTCAGCGAGTCTGTGACAACAGCAGGCAAGAAAGCATTAGAAACTGCTGGCAAGCAAATGATAGAAAGCGGTTCTAAAACAATTGGAGATGAAGTAGGAAAAATGGCTGCTGATAAATTAGTTTCAGTTATTAAACCTAGTAAACCAAAAGGAGAGATGATTTTAAAAGAACTTACAAAGGCTGATAACAAAAAAGAAGTTGTAGCTGAAACTGAAGAAGATGTAGCTGGGACTGAAGAAGATGTAAATGCAAAAATTAATAGATTACTATCCGGAAGGGGAATTCATACAAGAATTAATCGATTAATTAATAAAAATAATCTAATTACTAGTATATAACGATGTTTCGAAGTAATCAATATAAAACTAGATACGAGCATGTACCTATTCAGTTAGACACCCCCGTAACACAACCAGGAAATAATACCAGACAAATGAAAAGTGGTTATCAGTTTACACTAAATGACAGAAGTTCTTACTTTGATTGGTATAATGCATATTTTGAAATCAATTTTCGCGTAAACAAACTTGCTGATGGAGCCAATTTTGCAGCCGCCGATAAAATTGCTCTAATTAACGATGCAGCTTCACTGATTGATGAAATGCAAGTAAAGCAAAATGGGAAAATAGTTTACGATGGAAATAATCTTCACAGATTTGTTAATATCAAAAGCTTGCTTGAAATTTCTGATGACTATGCAATGACAACCGGAACAAACGAATACTTTTATTTAGATGATACGGCAGCTGCAGAATCTCGGAAGGATGAAGATACCTATAATAAAGGTTTTGCTATTCGCCATGCTCTAATCATAACTAATCAAAAAGTTGACTCTATAATCCCATTAAATAAATATTCCTTCTTTGGAGGCTTGGAAACAAACATGCTTCCTCCTAGTCAGATTCTAATCAGCTTGCAACTGGCAGATGATAATGTGCTAATTTTCAAAACTTGTCGAGTAGTTATTAATAAATTAGTTTTGTGGATACCCAGAATGATATTTAACTCAGATGGTTTAAGTTACGTAATGACAAATCATATGATATCAACAAGATGGACTTATCTTCGTGAAATGATACAAGAAAGCGGAAGTTCTCTACTAACTGAATCTATATTTAGAATAACGGCTGGAGTCAAAAGTCCAAAACATGTTTTTGTTTATCTACAAAGAACTGAGAAGAGTTCTTCTCAAACACAAAATCCTCACCTTTTAGATACTTTTAAACTAAATGCTGCTGATACTAATTGTTATTTACAATCAGCTAGATTGGAAGTTGGAAATGGAGTTTATTATCCAGAAACTGAATACAGTTATGATAATATCATAAGAATATTCAGAGATGTTATTAATTATTCTTACAAACAAAATGATAAAAACATGGAACTTTAGTCAATACGAGTAATTTTAAAAATCTATTCGGAATGATATATTTCGATTTAAGTTACACTGGTAATGAAGTCAGTGTTGATCCAAAACAACTAAGTTTGAGATATAAATTAAATAACCTTCCTACCGCTAGATATAAAGTTTATGCTCTGGTTCTCTATGAATTAGATGTAGTTATTGATACTGTCGGAAATGAATTGGTAACAGTTTAATCTAACTTATAATATATATGACTTATGTAAATTATTCAGTAAATTTATCAGATGGACAAAAACAGAGTTTAGCGAAGGCTTATGAAAACAAAAGTGAATTAACACTCAGGTTAAAAAATAACCAACTAACTGGGAATTTTCCTTTGCTGCTAACAGCTACTCAAATTAACAATATTAACAAAGCTAAATCTGATGGACGGGGATTAGATATAAGTATATCAAAATCGCAAATGAGGTCTCAGTCCAAGAATGGAGGCTTTTTAGGCGCATTAGCTGGTTTGCTAACTAAAACAATTTTACCAACAGTTGCTAGATTTGCTCCAAAGATATTAGGGCATTTAGCAACAGAGGCACTTAGTGGTCTGGCAAGTACTGGAATTGGTAAAATATTTGGAAATGGAATGGTGAAATCAAATAAATTAACAGCTGCACAAAAAAACAAAATAGCAAAGTCAAAAGGTTCCTGCACCATTAAACTAACACAAAAACAACTATAAGACGTACTGGCATGTGCTTCTAGTAATAAAACGGTAACTGTTCCCAGTAATAACAAACAGCAAGATGTAACGGCAGCTGTTCCTAGTGATAAAAAACCAACACTTCTAAAATCAAAGAAATTAACAGCTGCGCAAAGAAAGAAGATAGTAAAGTCAAAAGGTCGCTGCCCTGTTAAACTACTAAAAAACAACAGCAGGACGGAGGATTTCTTGGAATGCTTGCATCATTAGGAAATCCATTGATTAGATCTCTTATTAGTGGTTTAACCGGAAAAGGTTTGCAAGTAGATAGAAGAGGATATGGTTTACAAGTAGACTCACAAATTAGGCCATACAGAAGTATCCCATTCATAAAAAAAAATTAAATTTTAAAAATAAACCTATATCTAACTTAGATATAACAAAATGGGTCAAGCAGCTAGGCATGCAGAACTTCAGAGGAGTGTTTAGCAAGAACAAATTACCAACAAAACAAAATAAAAAAGAATGTGGCATTATTAATCTGGATGATTATAATGGACCTGGCACACACTGGGCGTGTTACTATGATAATTATTACTTCGATCCGTTTGGCTTGAGCCCACCAAAAGAAGTTTTAGCGTACATACCTGATATAAAATACAACACCATTCAATACCAAGATAAAACAAGTGTTCTGTGTGGATATTTCTGTTTGTACTTTATCAAAAAGTTGCAAGAAGGAAATAGCGTGTACGATATTCTTTACAAATTATTAAAACCGTACAAACCAATAGAAAATGAAAACATTATAAAATCATATTTTGCAAACGAAGTTTAATCTAATCATATTATATATGAGTTACTGTATAAAAGAAAAAATGTGACTGAAAATATTAATCCTAAGTATGTTTTAGCAAAAAATGGTAGAAAATGTTAAGAGCAACATGTGCGTCTTGTGGTATTACTAAAACAAAGTTTGTTAAAACCACAGAAGGCGGAAATATTGATATTCATAAAGCTTTGCTCCCTTTGCTACCCAAAAAAGGGCTAACACTTCCTGGTTATAAATATTGCGGTCCTGGTAATCCACTTGATATCGGGGAACCAGTAAATGAATTAGATGCTGTTTGTAAAGATCATGAGTATTGTTATGACGAAAATCCTAGTAATAAATCAATGTGTGATAAAAACATGCTTACTGGTTTAAAATCTAGTAAGTCTAAAACTATTGGAGAAAAGATTGCTAAGAATTTGATAGTAAATCATTAGTACGAAATATAAACTTGGTCTTGGAAACTCAAAAAACTAGAAAAGGCGTTGAAATGGACTGACAAGTTAGCAGATGAACTTCATAAACCTATACGAAGAAAGTTCACTCAACGCCGTGTGATTGTTAATGAAATTGATAAAATATGGTCTGCTGATTTGGTTGATATGCAATCGTTTTCAAAGTATAATAAAGGCACTCAATATTTGCTTACTGTTATTGATTTATCTAGTAAATTTGCTTGGGCTATACCCGTTCCAAATAAAACTGGTTTAGAAATTACTAAAGCGTTCCAACAAATAATGAGTACAGGAAGACAATGTAAATTGCTGTGGGTTGACCAGGGTGTGGAGTTTTATAACAAGACGTTTGAGCAATTCCTTGATGATAATAATATCAAAATGTATCACACTATTAATTTTGGAAAAGCTGTAGTAATTGAACGATTTAACAGGACATTAAAAGAAAAGATGTGGAAATATTTCACAGCAAACAATACAAATACATATGTAGACGTGCTTCAGGCGATGGTTGATAAGTATAATAATACAAAACATCGGAGTATTAAAATGACACCAACTGAAGCCAGTGATGACAAAAATAAAGGAACGGTATATTTCAACTTGTATGGAAAGATGAAAAGAACTCAGATTAAGCCAAAGTTTAAAATAGGGGATAATGTCAGAATCAGCAAATATAAAAGAACGTTTGAGAAAGGTTATACTCCAAATTGGACTTAAGAAATATTTATTGTTGATGAAATTCAAAACACAAATCCTGTGACATACAAAATAAAAGATTTAAACAACGAAAACATTGACGGAAGCTTTTATGAATTAGAAATGATAAAAGCAAAGCAAGAAATATTTAGGATTGAAAAAGTAATACGACGTGATTACAAAAAGAAACAAGCGTTGATTAAATGGAAGGGTTACAATGAAGATTTCAATAGTTGGGTCTCATTTAAGAATATTGAAAATATTAAATAAGGGCTTAAAAATAATAACATATAATATTATTATATAATGGGACAAGAAAGATTAGAAAAGGTTTGCAGAAAACTTAACAATTTAAAAGATAAATATAGAAGAGAATTGATGAAAAGCAGGCAACTCCAAGTAGAATATGAAGTAGTTCGTGATGATTTTATGGACACAAAAAAAAGACGACTGCTGATCGAAATGGATAATTATGAACGTGAGCTAGCTGGAAACAGAGAAGAGCTTCTTGAACTGAAATACAAAATAGCAAAGTGTAGGAAAATAAAATACTCCATGGTAAAAGATGATATGCAGAGTGATGATTAAGACTACTGCCCGGTTCCGTCTGACTTTGCTTAACGAGTTGCAAATTCTATTGAAAAACTTCGCCGAAAGTAGATTCGACGAAAGTAGACATAAAATAAAATTATTGCGCTCTCCTAACGAGTTGCAAATGTTATGCTATTAAAATGACAAACCGGATTGAATAGTAGTATAGAAACTGGGGGTTCTGGTGAGTTTCCCTGAGCGGGGTTGCTTGAGAACAACTGTGAAATATGTTGAGGTGTTGACTTAGGCGTGGCTTACATTTAGATCTTGGTGGTGTAAATGAGAGTTACGCCTGAGTACCCCCTGGCATATTTCACTAGTTGTTCTCATTCCCCGCGAGGGAAAACTGTGCCAGAACCGCCAGTTTCTATACTACTGCTGTAATTTATAATTAGTAAGTATTGCGCTGAAGTATAGGAAGCCAAATGATCTATCTATATCTTAGAACCATTTCACAATATAATTTAGTAATTTCATAGCTTTGTATTTTATTAATGCACGTGTTGCCTCCAAAGCCAGATGTACTTCCTTTAAGTTGCGGAAGGACGATATAATTCGTGCATTTAAAAAAGCATGCAAATTAATAAATGAGGTAACGTAAAAGTTTTTGTTCTATTATCTTAGCACTTCATCAGGTATACGTATGCTAAACTGTAGAAAGGGATACTGTCTTAGATCTTTGTATACGCCGTGATTGTTTAGCTGTTGAATTAGAACTTAGGTCTGTTGTTTCGATCTCTACATGTACATAATACATAATATCGTGCTCATAATACATTTAGATCATAGTATGTTTATCACTTTGTGCGCGATAAACTAGTTTCCGTGGAGAGCGTGTCAGACTGCAAATCCAAATTTAATACGTGCCAGTCCTCGAGTGTTTTGGTCACCAGGTGGCGGGGACTTACGGTATATATACTCCCTGGTACTATAGAAATTAGATGCTGTGTCATTTATTATGTTTTTTGGTTTTCTGTTGTTGTTATTTTGATCAATTATTTGAAAAATAAACACGTACTAAATACATTTTTTCAATGTCTACTTTTCCGCAAAAGTAAAGTCCTTATTATCTGACGCTCGTATTAATGAACAAGTATTAGACCATGTCCATGCATTCGGAATATACTGAATTTCGCCCTAAGTATACATTACTCAACTTTTATAATCGGTAACCCAGGTTTTTTTAAATAACTCGAATACTATAAACTGGAAATCACCGAAACACATACCAATATTTTATTAAGTTTACCAACAATGTAATCTGGAAAAAAATGATTTCAGATTACTTTGTTGCTAAACTTAATAAAATATTGGTATGTGTTTCATTCATTTCCAGCTTTTAATATTTCTGTTATTTACAAAAAAAAAGCCTGGGTTACCGATTATAAAAGTTGAGTAGTGTATATGTACCAAGATATGCGGTGTTGCCGGTGACTTACTGTCAGATTTTCGATAAAAACAGTTTAATTCCGACATTTTCATACACGCTGTACTGTTTTTGCGTGCTTTCCCTATGTACTGATGGATTTTTTTGTTCCCAATGACGTCACTTCAGTTATACGAGGAAGATTTCCCCCTTTAGATTTGTTTCGATTTTTTTGCAATGCCTGTTCGCCTTTTCGATTTTTATGTTTAAAAACATATTTTCACTAAGCATACATCAATAACATAGTAAACATCGTATTTATAATGATATTTGATAATTAAAAACATATCAACAGCGGATTTGTGGATTTAGGACAATGTTCATCTTTAACATGAATTATTTAATTACGTTTTGTACAGTGCAAGCTTTATCTAATGTGCCCGCTGTCACCGAGCTTCGTCGTGCAGTCATATTTATCAAATCAATGCTATCAATGTATCAATGTATATAGGAACAGAACAGAGGACTGCTTTCCTGAACTGTTAGTTAAGAGTGTCCGTGGAGCGTCCATTACTGATCATTACAGTCACAGTTAGGGTTCTCAGCGTCTTATATGTTGGCCAATCACATGTTGTGACATAGAGTCAGTTACTCCCTTTTATTTCAATCAGCCAGTCACAATTAACGAACTAAATAATGCATGGTACAATCCTAAATTTTAATTATGCATACTTTATTGTATTATATAATTTTATCAGGCGACATAACATTTTCAACTATGATTTGCGACGAATACTGATTTAGTTTATAATTAAAGGGAATGTAGCGCCACAGCCAAACTATCTTTATTATTGAGAGTTCTGAAAAAAATTAATAAAGGTGAAAGAATTTCCAAAATCGGATGATAAACAAAGAAGTTATTATTATTTGAAGGTTCTGTTGAAACGGATATGGAAGCCGCCATTTTGAGAGCTATGACATCACAGTTCTAATGACCATATATGGAATATTTATAAATATGAAAAATTACTGATTAATAGGAAAAAATGACAGCTACTTTATGAAAAATATGTATACTTAATGGCAATAATGCTTTATATTACCAGTAAAATATTTTGCATTCATTAGCAGCGACTTTCTTTGCTTTAAATGATTTTGATCGATATTCCATATATGGTAATTTGAAACTATGACGTCATAGTTCTAAAAATGGCGGCTCCCATATTCGTTTTAGAACAACCTTTAAATGGTCATATCTTTTTTGTTTATCATCCGATTTTGATAATTTGTTCACCTTTTCCCAAGTTTTTTAGAACTCTCAGTAATAAATATTGTTTTGCTGTGGCGCTACATTCCCTTTAAAGAGGCACTTTATAACAGGCTGAAATTTATTTTCAGTATATTTTATTTGTATTGTTAATACAATGTGCACTGGTCAAAATAGCTATACGAACAGACGAAAACTATCTGGTATTTGATACTCTCAGAAACTAATTTATTGAATAGTTTAAAACTATAAGGAGTAAAACACATTATTAATTTAGTTTACTTCCGTTCTTGTACTTTCTGCATATATTGTGTGCACATATAAATAATTAGCTATTAGGTCTGTGAAATAATTAGGAATAAAAAAAAGTAAACCAGATATAACTATTTTACCATATTGCAATGAAGTATGATAACGTTGTTTTCTTATTGGAATCGGTAAAAGTTAAACAATATAACTTCACAGGAAATCAAGTTCTTCAAAGTTAAGTCATTACGTTTTTCTTATTATAAGTAACTGTATGACTTTGTTTATATCTCTCAATAACGGCAATATCTGCAGATTTCGAAACATTATAGTTTAGGTTTAAAACACGGCAGTCTTGATCTTCTTTATTTAAATTCGCGGCGTCCAGTCAATTTCTTTCCTCTATAAGATCAATTAAATTCTTGCCTTTTGTGGCTGTTTCATGCGTTCGTGTGTTCTTAAAGTAATGAATTTGAAGTTCATACTATGTACTATAATTAATATATCGGCGTATTCATGCATTTAACCCGCTATTCACGCTTTATTTCCAATCAGTGTACTTTTGTTTTGCAATCGTAACAGGGCATAATTGTATTCACATTAAACCAGGAACATATGTTTCACAATATAGGACATAATAGCTATGTACACCGTTGTTATAAAAAATGTTTCATACGCGCAATTTAATTTAATGAATATTTAATCAGCTTGATTCATATTAAAGGGATAAAGACAATCTGAATTTCTTTAAAACTCGAGGCATCCCGTTAGTGTTTCTTCGTTTCTTGTATATTTTGTTTTTGTATATTACTACATTAGACATTATTGCATCATTATTGTATTTATCCCGTGGTAGTTTAACGAAAATATATTGAAAACTCTGAGATGATATAACCTTTAATTCAAAAATATATTCAAGCAACGTTAGAGGGACACATCGCAATCTTGTTGTTTTTTTAAACTCACGGCGTCCGGTGGATAACTTACATTTGTTCAATAATTTATATTAGTTATAAAAATAGTAATATGCAAATTGTATTGTATTGCACCAATAATATATTAAAACGTATAGTAAAGTAAGACGAAAAAGAGAGTACTTAAAATAGTACCTATTTAAATGTAACCATGTTAAAAGTAAACATGATTCTGGTTATATAAATCGAAACACCCATTTAAAACACTTCAAGATTGCCGTGGGTACCTTTTAAACGAACACCATGTTTGAATGATACACCGAAAGTGCTTATTTTAATAAAATTATTCAAGATTGCTCCGCGTCCCTTTAGAATCATTAGTGCATTCCCTATGCATTCAATATATATATATATATATAATTTCTTAATTTCACACGGATCACAAACACGTTACTGGATTCTAGCTCATTACTCAGACACTTCTGTAAACATATAATGGGGCTAACACAGCAGATGTGGTTATATTGGGACAATGACAGAGGGAGCTAATATGAAGAATGAATATGGTATGTATCGGATAAACGCGGGGCAGAGGTGTTAGCTCCAAACCACAATGCATTATCCACTGAGCCACCGAGGCCACTTTGTAAATGAACATATTCACTACTATATTCTCTCAAATTATATAGAAATCTATATATTCTGCAATGCTTTTCAAATCAGCTATTCCCATCTTCCTCTGTGTCACACTCGACTCCTATTTTTTATTATTAACAATGGGAATTTATCATGTTTACCAATTTAAATATTAATATTAATTAAATTGTATTCGTATAATACAATCTTTTAATATTTTGTCTATTTAAATCTCGTATTTCTCGTAGGTTCTTTTTTTCCTTTTCATGGTATTCCCTTATGTACATTATGGCTAAATTCAATGCTGTTTTCATTTATTATGTAAACTGAGTATATTCCCTAAATTTACAAACTATTTTTTACAGAATAGAACATATATTTTATTTAACTTGTACATACGAACATCGTTATTTATGCATATATTAATACAACTTTTCATACATAAGTCTAAGTCACGTGATTCTGCAAATCGATCATGTTATATCAGCATTTGAGTAATATATATATAGCAAATAACTATTATATGAGGATGAAAATGCAGGCGATTTTGTTTACAACACTATTTAATATAAAATATTTGTTTTTCATTCTTCCGGTATGTATATTGTGAAAATATCTAATTACTGATGTCTTAAATCGCAGTGCGCGTGTACGCACTACGCGAGCTATGGATTAAATAATTAGTGATTGTCGATGTCATAAACAGTTGCTGCATATTGAAAATACAGGCTAAGTAAACGATGAATTTAGTTAAGCTCATGTTAGTAGTATAGATAGTGAGGGTATAGGGCCAGTTTCCCCTCCCGCGGGGCACGAGAACAACTAGTGAAATATGCCAGGGAAAGACTCAGGCGTAACTTTCATTTATATCACTAAGATCTAAATGCAAGTCACGTCTAAATCAACACCAACATATTTCAACAGTTTTCTCAAGCACCCCGCTCAGGGAAACTCGCCTGATACCCTCTCTATCTATAATACTAATCAATCCGGTTTTGTCATTTTAATAACATAACATTTGCAACTCATTAAGCAAAATCAGACGGAACCGAGCAGTAGTCTTCATCATCGCTATGCATATTTCAAGATATTATTTAATATTTTCAATATCCTTAAATGGAACCCAACTATTAAAATCCTCATTGTAACCCATCCATTTATTCAATGCTTGTTTCTTTTTGTAATCACGTCGTATTACTTTTTCAATCCTGAATATTTCTTGCTTTGCTTTTATCATTTCTAATTCATAAAAACTGCCATCAATGCTTTCGTTGTTTAAATCTTTTATTTTGTATGTCACAGGATTTGTGTTTTGGATTTCATCACAACAACTATTTCTTCAGTCCAATTTGGGGTATAACCTTTCTCAAACGTTCTTTTATATTTACTAATTCTAACATTATCCCCTATTTTAAACTTTGGCTTAATCTGAGTACTTTTCATCTTTCCATACAAGTTGAAATATACCGTTCCTTTATTTTTGTCATCACTAGCTTCAATTGGTGTCATTTTTAATACTCCGATGTTTTGTATTATTGTATTTATCAACCATCGTCTGAAGCACGTCTAAATATGTATTTGTATTGTTAGCTGTAAAATATTTCCACATCTTTTCTTTTAATGTTCTGTTAAATGGTTCAATTACTACAGCTTTTCCGAAATTAAAAGCGTGATACATTTTGATATTATTATCATCAAGAAATTGCTTAAACGTCTTGTTGTAAAACTCCACACCTTGATCAACCCACAACAATTTACACTGTTTTCCTGTACTGATTATCTGTTGAAACGCTTTGGTAATTTCTAAACCAGTTTTATTTGGAACTGGCGCAACCCAAGCATATTTGCTAAACACATCAATAACAGTAAGCAAATATTTAGTACCTTTATTATACTTTGAAAACGATTGCATGTCAACCAAATCAGCAGACCATATTTTATCAATTTCATTAACAATCACACGGCGCTGAGTGAACTTTCTTCGTATGGGCTTATGAAGTTCATCTGCTAACTTGTCAGTCCATTTCAACGCCTTTTCTAGTTTTTTCTTTCTCCAAGTCCTAGTTTATATTTTGCACTAATTACAGGCTTGACTATCAAATTCTTAGCAATCTTTTCTCCAATAGTTTTAGACTTACTAGATTTCAAACCAGTAAGCATGCTTTTATCACACATTGATTTATTACTAGGATTTTCGTCATAACAAAAATCATGATTTTTACAAACAGCATCTAATTCATTTACCGGCTCTCCGCTATCAAGTGGATTACCAGGACCGCAATATTTATAACCACGAAGTGTTAACCCTTTTTTAGGCAATAGAGGAAGCATAACTTTATGAATATCAATATTACCACCTTCTGTGTTTTTAACAAACTTTGTTTTAGTAATACCGCAAGATGCACAAGTTGCTCTTAACATTTTCTACCATTTTTTGCTAAAACATACTTAGAATCAATATTTTCAGTAACCTTTTTTTCTTTTATACAGTAACTCATATATAATATGATTAGATTAAACTTCTTTTACAAAATATGATGTTATGATGTTTTCAATTTTTACTGGTTTGCACAGTTTTAATAATTTGTAAAGAATATCGTACACACTATTTCCTTCTTGCAACTTTTTGATAAAGTACAAACAGAAATATCCGCAAAGGACACTTGTTTTATCTTGATATTGGATGGTGTTGTTTGTTATATCAGGTACGTACGCTAAAACTTCTTTTGGTGGGCTCAAACCAAACGGATCAAAGTAATAATTATCATAGTAACAAGTCCAGTTTGTGCCAGGTCCAATATGATCATCAAGATTATTAATACCACATTCTTGTTTATTTAGTTTTGTCGGCAATTTGTTTTTGCTGTACATCCCACTAAATTTTTGTATGCCTAACTGCTTAACACTTTTTATTATGTCTAAAGAAATATAAAAATATCGGACAGGGAAAGTAGCATTCAAGGAGGACAGTCAACCACAAAACACAGAAACAAACACGCAAACAGACAAACAAGAAGGCAAAAGCAATAATAAATGCAAACGACATCACAAACACAAAAAGGGTTGTTAATAGGGCTACCGCCTTGGAACGGTCAGTGGCAAAGTAGGCCACTGGGGGTTTAAACCGGTTCTAAGGTGCACCAAACCTCACACTTACCCTACTGTCATCCCATTAAAACAGGACAGTGTAAATAAAGACATCCCCGCCATGATCTAATCTCTAACCAACAAGGCAGCATCAACAGGCAATATAAGTAAAACACAAATATGCTCGTGTAAATATAATACAAAAAAACAATAGCCTAGAAAGCCACAATGAAGGTACTCAATGACTTTGCAGAAGCCAGAGCAGTAAGAGAATAAACCATTAAGGGCACGACAAGAAAGATCATGGACAAACATCAAACGCCACCGTCCCAATGGGCTTTAGGTAGGCGTCATCAAAGGGTCCACAGCCTGTCCGGTCATCGTACAATTAAAGAGGAAAGCATAGTGGCGAACTGTAAAAGGGTCCACCACCAAGCATGCAGTACGTTGCAAAATGATAGGGTCATAACCTCTTTTGATAAACTTTTTAACAAGTTTAACAAAGATAGTATGAAAGTGATCATGACCTAGAATCTTACGAAGTTTATAAATCACATCACCATAGAAGTCAGGTTGTGATAGTCCTTGTCGCAGAAGAGTCCTTAAATTACTTTTATATTTGGAAAGAAGATCAGGGTTACGATAATAAAATTTTGCAAAGGTTTTACGAAGTTTATGGTAACGGTAATCCTGATTGAGTAACTTTTTAGTTATACAAAGATTACGAATATTAAAGTCCTCAACTCGAGTACAAGCTCTAGAAAAACGAATAAGTTGAGACACATATACCCCATAAGAAGTTGCTCGGGGAACATCCCCATCCAAGTGGGGATAATTAACAATGTCAAAATTAAAATCATCTCTCTTGTCATAGATTTTGCTAATTATTTTACCATTTTCAATCGAGAGATCTAAATCAAGAAAAGAAGCGTTATTATCAGATATATTAGCTTTGTTAAGCTGAAGTTCTTTAGGATAAATATAATTAACCATAGTTGGAAAGAAAGGGTTGTCAATGTTCAATATGTCATCCAGATACCGAGAAGTTAGAGATAGGTTCATTTTTTTTTATTTATTTTTTTTATAAATGGGATACTTCTGTATGGCCTAATTTGTGAGTCTACTTGTAAACCATGTCCTCTTCTATCTACTTGCAAACCTTTTCCAGTTAAACCACTAATAAGAGATCCAATCAATGGAATTCCTAATGATGCAAGCATTCCAAGAAATCCTCCGTCCTGCTGTTGTTTTTTAGTTAGTTTAACAGGGCAGTGGCCTTTTGACTTTGCTATCTTCTTTCTTTGTGCAAGTGTTAATTTATTTGATTTTAGAAGTTTTGGTTTTTTGTCACTAGGAACAGTTGCTGTTACCTCTTGCTGTTTTTTATCACTGGGAACAGTTACCGTTTTAGGAACAGTTACCGTTTTATTACTAGAAGCACATGCCAGTACGTCTTGCAGTTGTTTTTGTGTTAGTTTAATGGTGCAGGAACCTTTTGACTTTGCTATTTTGCTTTTTTGTGCAGCTGTTAATTTATTTGATTTTAAAAGTGTGTTTTTTTTTAATCAGCAGGAATTGTTACCATTCCATTTCCAAATATTTTACCAATTCCAGTACTTGCCAGACCACTAAGTGCCCCTGTTGCTAAAGGCCCTAATATCTTTGGAGCAAATCTAGCAACTGTTGGTAATATTGTTTTAGTTAACAAACCAACTAATGCGCCTAAAAAGCCTCCATTCTTAGACCGAAACCTCATTTGTGATTTTGATATACTTATATCTAATCCCCGACCATCAGATTTAACTTTGTTAAAATTGTTAATCTGGGTAGCTGTCAGCGACAAGGGGAAATTCCCAGTTAGTTGGTTATTTTTTAACCTGAGTGTTAACTCACTCTTGTTTTCATAAGCCTTTGCTAAACTCTGTTTTTGTCCATCTGTTAAATTTACTGAATAATTTACGTAAGTCATATATATTATAAGTTAGATTAAACTATTACCAATTCATTTCCGACAGTATCAATAACTACATCTACTTCATAGAGAACCAGAGCATAAACTTTATATCTAGCGGTAGGAACGTTGTTTAGTTTATATCTCAAACTTAGTTGTTTTGGATCAACACTGACTTCATTTTCCTTGTAACTCAAATCGAAATATTATCATTGCGAAGAGATTTTTAAAATTACCCACATTGAGTAAAGTTCCGGTGTTTTTATCATTTTGCTTGTAAGACTAATTAATAACATCTCTGAATATTCTTATGATATTAGCATAACTGTATTCAGTTTCTGGATAATAAACTCCATTTCCAACTTCCAATCTAGCTGATTGTAAATAGCAATTAGCATCAGCAGCATTTAGTTTAGAAGTATCTAAAAGGTGAGGATTTTGTGTTTGAGAAGAACTCTTGTCAGCCCTTTGCAAATACACAAAAACGTGTTTGGGACTTTTGACTCCAGCCGTTATTCTAAATACAGATTCAGTTAGTTGAGTACTTCCGCTTTCTTGTATCATTTCACGAAGATAAGTCCATCTTGTTGATGTCATATGATTTGTCATTACATAACTTAAACCATCTGAGTTAAATATCATTCTAGGTATCCACAAAACTAATTTATTAATAACTACTCGACCATCATCACCGCCAGCTTTGAAAATTAGCATATTATCATCTGTTAGTTGCAAGCTGATTTGAATCTGACTATGAGGAAGCATGTTTGTTTCCAAACCTCCAAAGAAGGAATATTTATTTAATGGGATTATAGAGTCAACTTTTTGGTTAGTTATGATTAAAGCATGGTGAATGGAAAACCTTGATTATAGGTATCTTCATCCTTCCGAGATTCTGCAGCAGTCGTATTATCTAAATAAAAGTATTCGTTTGTTTTTGTCTTTGCATAGTCATCAGAAATTTCAAGCAAGCTTTTGATATTAACAAATCTGTGAAGATTATTTCCATCGTAAACTATTTTCCCGTTTTGCTTTACTTACATTTGATCAATCAATGAAGCTGCATCGTTAATTAAAGCAATTCTGTCAGCGTCTGCGAAATTGGCTCCATCAGCAAGTTTGTTTACTTGAAAACCGATTTCAAAATATGCGTTATACCAATCAAAGTAAGAACTTCTGTCATTTAGTGTAAATTGATAGCCACTTTTCATTTGCCTGGTAGCATTTCCTGGTTGTGTTATGGGGGTATCTAACTGAATAGGTACATGTTCATATCTAGTATTATATTGATTACTTCGAAACATCTATGTATACTAGTATTTAGATTATTTTTTATTAATTAATCGATTAATTCTCACATGAATTCCTCTTCCGGAAAGTAATCTATTAATTTTTGTATTTACATCTTCTTCAATTATATTATCAGCCGCAACTTTAGCTACATCTTTTGCGGCAGCCTTTGTAAGTTCTTTTAAAATCATCTCACCTTTTGGTTTAGGTTTAATAACTGAAACTAACTTATCAGCAGCCAGTTTACCTACTTCATCTCCAAGTTTTTTAGAACCACTTTCTATGATTTGTTTGCCAGCAGTTTCTAATGCTTTTTTACCTGCTGTTTTTACAGACTCACTAAATATCTTTGATTCGAAAATGTCAAATATACCAGCTCCAGTTAATCGGTCAACTTGAGTAAATGTTCCCGTACTAGTGTCATAAACTTTTTTTAAACATGCCATATAACTTATGTTACACTAATTCCTTCAAAACAAAACGGAATGATGTGTGGACACCATTAAGATCAATAATCTTACCAGAGAAATCGGTTATGTAAATATTAATACTGTTAATGATCGTTTTGTTTACTTTACAGAATCCGACTCTCATCGGTTCATCTTTGAAAGGATATGATCTCGTAAGATCAGCTGTACTTAATCATAAATAACATCCCCGTATGATCCATCAACAATAGAATTACTTATCAAATCACAGTGGATATACAATGTATCGATAGAATTTGTTATGTTTGGTGTCACAGTTCCAAATTTAGTTTCTCTGATAACTGCATCTTTGTCAAACCCGATCAAGGTGTGAAAGTTTGATTCTCTCAAATCAAGCATAAAGTTATTATGAATGGTAACTAAACATTTGAAACTTGATAAATCAAACTCAAATTTTATCGGGACAGGCGAGTCATCAGTTAAATCATTATTTACAGTTAATGTTTCTTTTATGTAATTATCGATATCAGCATAACTGTATTTCCATTTGTAAAAATAATTGCTTTTGGATCTTTATCTGTTCCATTGTGATACCTTATCACTTTGTTATTAAATCTTCACTAATATTATACCACGAGTAAGTCATGAAATTAATCTTATCAAGTCCAATACCATACTGTTTGTTCCTGCCTAAAATTAATGGTCTATCAAATACAGTTGTAAAATTACTCGGTGTATTTGAGCTATTAATTATTGACGCTTTCTCCGATGACAATACAATTTTTTGTTCCATATAATATAGAATGGATAATTTTTATTCATACTAATCATTCCGGTATGTAAAATAGTTTATAGCTTGATTTTTCAAAATTGAAAACTTGTGTAGTGTTGCGATCTATGTATGATCTGAATTCCATACCAATTGTTGACTTGAGATATAATTCAAATGTTTCTTTTACTATCCGTTTGTCATTTTTTATTATCGGGCGAAGATGCTTTGTGGGATCACCTGTTGTTGTATAAATAAAGAATTGTTCTATATTTGCGCCTGTATAAGTAAAATCTATTTCAAATACATAACGGCCTTCTTTAATATTTCGCAACCACTCCGAAGAAGTTTTTTTATAATATTCTTCACCTTTAATAAGTGGATTGGCCGTAAAAGTAAACGCCCGGAGAAAAGCTTGTGAACGTCTGGATCTTTCAAGTGGTTTTTGCGTCGGATGTGATACAAAAAAGGCATCATAACCAACATAATCTTGAATAATACTTATTCCATCTATCGCATATTCAAACAGTAGAATCCGACCTAAATATTCTACTTTTACTTTCAACTCATCAATTATGCCAAGAACTGCTGTGTGACGAATATCAGACTTTTGATTATGCTCTTTAAGAAAAGCGATTTCACCATCAAAAGCTTTGCTTCTTTCATCCTGAGCAGCTTTCAATTGCTTTGAAGCATCATCAATAGCAGTGTTAAGTTTATCAGTGTCAACCAGTTTGTTCAGAGCTGTCTCCAGCGACTTACCATCAACCATTTTCTTTTTGATGTCTTCAAACTTTTTGTTGATATCAGCAACGTTGGTGTTTATCTGCTCATTTAATATTTTAATTTGAGTTATTTCGGTAGTAAAAGCAGTTCTCATTTGTTTTGAAGCATCAGCAATAGCAATTTCCAGTTCATTGTTATCAACCATTAGTTTGTTGATTTCTCCAATCCATGTATTAATATTTTGAACACCAGCTCTTATTTGTTCGCTTAATTTCTTGTAGTTTTCGCTATCTTCCAATACATCTTCTTTCTTTTCTAACTCTTTCAAAGCATCACTCAAAAGTTTTATTTCATCTTTTAATCCATTTTGAATTTCAAGCATTTTTTCACGGTTTGCTTGTAACTTTGTTTGTATTTGACTAAGTTTATCATCAACACCTGTTGTCAAATTTTTTATCATGTCTGGAATTTTATCAATATTATAATCACGTATGATTTTTGCTACTCTTCTTACAGTAAATTGCTTTGTTGCTGCATCACCTGCTTTTTCTGGATTACTAACATTGATAATTTTATTATTATCCTTGTTAAGCTCACTTCTCAAAACATTTTCCTGGTTTTTGCCTTTATTTAGATAATTAACCAAATGTTTTTGTTTTACATACTCAGACAGCACAATACCAAAATTTGTAATATTGACGCTGCCAGTAGTATCTTCCTCGCCAAGATCATTAAAAAGTCCCATTATATAATATGATTAGATTAAATTTCGCCGTTAAAGTTACGCTTTACTAACTTCCTCGGGCGATCAAGATACAGAAAGTCATACTGTTTGTCAGTTGCTTTTTTATACTGATCTTTGCTGACATCTTGTTCGTTGGAAAGCATACCAAGCTCACGATTAACCGGAGTCGCGAAGAAGATGTAATGAGAGCAATTCAAACGAATGTCTTTAGGGGTTTTGTAATAAGATTGAGTTAAATAAATTACACAACAATTTTCCAGTGTCTTCCCTGGATAAAATAATTAATAATATCATTTTGGTTGCGATCACAAACATAATCATCAAAAATAGCTATC
Organism: Cyrtodaria siliqua; assembly: GCA_037043455.1. Classification (NCBI taxonomy): domain Eukaryota; kingdom Metazoa; phylum Mollusca; class Bivalvia; order Adapedonta; family Hiatellidae; genus Cyrtodaria; species Cyrtodaria siliqua. The sequence continues at coordinate 117,090 of JAWPHD010004870.1, read as the reverse complement.
TTCTGGTTATCAGAATCCAAATCATTCATAGGGATAACTTCATCATTTGAACATTCTAATATATCTTCAACTGGGATTTTATTCTTTTTTGCTATCTTTTCAAGTTTTTGTGACAAAACCTGATACTTAGACTGCTCTAAGTTTTTAGCAAACAAGTAAATCTTGTCGTAGTAAACCAAAGGTTTTAGCAACATATGAACTAGTGTGTTTGTCTTGCCAGATCCTGAATTACCACAAATTAACATTCTAAAACAACAGTCTGGCATGAAGTTCCATATCTGTTTAAAATTACCGTTTTCTGTTTTCATATCATAGTTTGGAATTTCCATTATAATAATACTTAGATAATACTTGTCTTAACTTATCTTAACTTATCTTATTTTAATCTAACCTAATAGTATACATGTCTTTGTTAAAATGGAAAGAATTAGCAGATAAAAAGCGAAAAGCGAGTGAGCTTGTCAAAGAATATGAGAATAAAGTTATCCAGAAAAGACTCGGAAAAGGAGCTAGTCGTGATTTGTACGCAGAAGTATTTAAACCCGTAACTAGCGAAATAACAAAGCAAACAAGGCGGCTGGCTGAACATTTGATTACCCTTCCGGAAATACGTCAACAGTTAGCTCTTCTTCCCTCGGCAATACGTCCGCAATTACTTGCCCCGCCTGATCGCGGAGCTATAGCACCACCACCGCCGCCGCCTCCACCACCGCCGCCGCTACTACCGCCACCACCGCTGCCACACGTTAAAAAACCAACTGCCAAGAAAACCGTAGATTCTGAACGCCTAACGCCGGCTAGTTATCAAGAGGAGCTAGAGCAGATAATAAAGTCTGGACCAAAATTAAGAAGTGCTTCAGACAGAGTGCTAAGACCAAAAGCTGCCGAACCCGGGACAGACCTATTTGCAGAAATCAAACAAAAACGTACATCAATTGATCCCGGGGATGAAGAAATAGGAGAAGAATGGGAAGAACCTGCTGCGAGGCCTAAGGAACCCAAACCGGTGTATGATATTGACTTGGATGCTGGCATGGATAAAGACGTACTTGATAAGTATGGCTTACCAATGCCAACTAAAATATCAGGTATTACTAACGGGAGTGCTAATTATGATGAATATATTAAAAGGGCTGAAGAGACACATAATAAATTGCTTCCCAAGATAAGAGGCCTAGAAACAAAAATAGACAACCTCAGCGAAAAAAAATTAAAAGAGGGGTGGGAGAAGGCAACAACCAGTGCGACTAAACTTAAATATTCAAAATTACTCGGTGACCCCAATCACCTCAGACAAACTAAAATTCTGCATATGAAAGAACATCAAGATCTGACTGGTGAAGCATATGCTCTGGATTTTTACATAAAAAAGTTGCCGGAGCGAATTCGAACAGCTAGTGAAACTATACAAAAGACTGGCAAAGGGATGCAACAAAATAAAAATTCCTACAAAGTTGACAAAGATGGTTACTATGGAATGTTGCAAATTGATTTACCCAAGCTTGTCGGTCATCACAAACTTATTGCCAAACAAGGAGAAGCTGTTGTGCTAGACACGAAAGTAGACGATGATTTTATAGACTTGATTACAAAGCGTTACAACAATGGAAAAACTTATTCAAAGCTGTCTCAGAATGTTTTCAAGAAACTAACAGAATTGTCTGGTTTACCAATTCATAAAGGTTCTTCAAAGTTCTAAAAGATTTTAGGAGGTTGTGTTGAATATTACAATAGTCCTGATGATTTAATGGATGCTCTAGAGTTAGTATGCGGAAGTATCGAATCAGGAAATAATAGTCCACAGCTAATAAATAAAGGTATTAGGATAATCGATGAATTATTAAAAATAGGTAAAATATCACCCAAAGAACACGAACAACTATTTTCTAAATATCTCAATTAAATTATTGTCTAACTGTAATTATACATGAAAACCAAAGAAGAATTAATTGATCACTTGACGCGACTTGTAGCAGCATACAGACGCAGTTATAAATTGTGCGGTATTATAAACACAACATTACAGATAACCAGTGGAATAATTGGTTACGGTGCTGTTCTGGCATTAGTTCCAGCAATTCCTGTTTTCATAGCTGTAGTTGGCGCAGTTCCTCCAATAGTTGCTGTTTTAGCAAGTAAAACAAGAATAGCAGAAAAAAAGACATTGTTAAAAACACATCATAGGAGTTTTAAACAACTTCTATCATATGTCCAAACAACAACAGGACTAGAAAATGATGAAGAGGTAATTAGGATTACCTTCAATAAAATATTAGAGATTCAAAAGAATGATAACTTTACAGAACCTCTGGAAATGTATATGAAAAGGTTTAAGCTTAATGGACATTAAGCTAGTAGAGATGCTCCGTAGGAGCATCTGTTCAAGTTAAACGGTCATGGGATTCAGTCGTAATTCTTTTCTGACTTGTTTCCATATCCTATCGTACTTATCTCTGGTTGATTTTGTTTTAATCGGTTTTGTTTCTTTTTCTATTTTTAATATTTTAAATATTTTCTGAAAAATGTATTCAAACTTGATTGATCTTTTTCGACCTTCTAGCTTATCCAAAATCTTTACAATTTTGTAAAACAAATCTTCAAATCTTTGTCTGTTTGCGAAAGACAAATCATATTCTACCAAGTATTTATCTAAATGATACTTTCTGTGGTAAATAGTTTGCTTTTGGCTGCGGTTGTAACCTGTAATAAGATTATAACCATTGTGAGTGCCACAATTAAGGCAAACACGCTCATTATCGAAAACTTCACAAGTATCGTTGCAATTCACGCATGCGTATGTACACTTGTAACACAGCTTGGCTCTGGTACAATATTTACAAAGCTTCTTTTTGTTAGTCGCGTGAAATAAGATGCAATCTATGCACACCCCAGGTGGATCAATAATATCTAAAGCTCTTTCACAATATTTGCAATTCATTATATTATAATATAGCATTATATATTTAAATATAGGCTTAAAAAATAATATCTTATGTAATATTATAATGGAACAAGTAGAAAAGAAAATCAAAAACTTTAAGGAAGATCAAATGGCATATGCCCAAACGGTTGATTTTGAAGATATGAGTAAACTTGACAAAGAGTTAATAGTTTTTACAAACTTTCAAGATCTGACAGAAAGAATCATAACAATGGTAAAACAACTAAAACTGTCATGGAAAATAAAAAAAAGGAGATAGAAACAAGCTGCATGCTTTTTGTAAAAACAAATTTCAGAGGCAACCAACCAGCCAAAAGTATACAAAGATTATTTTATTGCTTACTACAGCATTTTGTTAGACAAAGGAATTAAAATTATTATGTACGGATGATTTGCCGGCCAGTCGGCAAAGCATCCTAGTTTGCTGCTACGCAGCAAAGTACGGATAAATAAAAATAATGTAATCTTTAATATATGAGTATTTACAGTTACGCAGAAGAAGAAAGAAAACATTTTGAAGAGGAACACAAGGTTTATGAGAAAGTAGCTGTCTACGAGCAGGCTCTTTTAACCAAGACAAATGAACTTATCAAAGAGTTTGAGACAGTTCACATGCAACGATTGTTAGATGATATTGCCGCTTTTAAAAAAGATTGGGCAATAAAAACTGAGATTGAGTGCAATGATGCTGTAAAGCTTCTCACAGATCTAGCAGAAAAATCTAGAAAAACTAGAAAAACCTCATGTGATTAATACTGATATCGGATGTTATGAAGACTTTGAAACGTTTGTCGAAAGTTTAAAAGAAATGATTGATGCAGAAGTTTTTGATAAAGAGTTTATAAACTATTGCGAGCACGTAAAAAAATAAAATTGCTGGTAGCTGGAGGTGATCTTGAAACTGTTGATTTTGACAGATACTGTAAATATCATGTAAAAATAAGTCAGATGGCAGATAACAGGACACTTGAAAAAAAATGCTTTTGGAAATACTTGGACATTCTTGTAGATGGGGGAATAGATATTCTTAAAGTATTAGAAGATAATAACGCTGATACCAATGATGATATCATTCCAGTTTAAAAAATTAAATTAAATATATAGACTTAAAAAAAAAATCTCATGTAATATTATATAATGGTTAAAATAAATTTGAAAGTGGCTAAAAAACTTATAAAATCATCAGAAAAATATAGCGAAATTAAAAAAAAAGGAAATTAGGGAAATAGCTAAAAAACTTATAAAAGATGTAAAATTACTGCCAAAAGAATATAGCAAAGTTTTGAAAACAAAAGAAGATATTGTGGAAATTACAAAATCTAGTAAAGTCGTGGAAAAAGAAACATCACCAAAGCAATATATGAAAGTTTTTCAAGTTGTAATTTTATTTAAAAAAGATCCACTTTTACAACTTTTTCACACAATACCATTTGTTGTAAATGTCCTTGAAAAGGAATTGGAGCAAACAAACGGTCTTAAAATGAATGTTGTTTTAAAACTTACTTCAGACAAACCAACACATGATGCAAAAGGTGAAATAGTAGCCACTTATAAAGTAGCTTATTTTTCTTCCAAAGCAGAATTAATCATAAACAAAACCCAAATTGTTGATGCGCTAATTATTGCAATGGTACAAATAAAGGATAGCATTGGTAGATGGATTTCTGACGGAAGTGGTTGGAAAGTTTCAACAGTTGATGTGCACTACATAAATCGAGTAAAGTATAAGCCTTTGCGAGGTAGCTCGTATTTAGCATTACCAAAAGAACTGCAACATCACAAAAAAGGTTTAATAAATATAAAAAATGAAAAAGATAACGAATGTTTTAGATGGTGTCATTTGGCTTATGAGTTTCCTGCCAATGATAAACCACAAAGAATAACAAAGTCCAAAAATCATATTGGTGATCTTGATTATAAGGGTATTACATTTCCTGTTACTATCAAACAAATCCCAAAAATAGAAAAACAAAACAACATTTGTTTTAACATATTTGGGTATGAAGATAATCAAGTATACCCTTTGTACATATCAAAAAAAAAAGCAGAAAAAACATGTGATATGCTTTTAATCACCGAAGAAGAAAAAAATCATTATGTGTGGATAAAAGATTTTAACAGGTTAATGTTTAATCAAACATTACATTCGAATAAAAAATGGTTTTGTAAAACATGCTTGCAGTGCTTTAAATTAGAAAGAGTTCTGGAAAAACATAAACCTGTTTGTCTTTCACTTAATGGTAAGCAAGCAGTAGAGATGCCAAACAAAGATGTAAAAGTTAAGTTTAAAAACTATGACAGGCAGCTAATGGTTCCGTTTGTTATATATGCTGATTTTGAAGCAGTAACCGAAAATATTTCTTCAGTATCGAACAATCCTAAAAAATCACATACAGAAGCATATCAAAAGCATACTGATTGCAGTTATGGGTATAAGGTTGTTTGTTGTTATGATGATCAATATTCAAAACCAGTTGTAACGTATAGAGGTCCAAATGCTGTTTACAAGTTTTTGGAAAAAATGATAGAAGAAGAAAAGTGGTGCAAGAAAACTATGAAATCAAACTTTAAAAAAGATCTAGTAATGTCACAGGAAGAAGAAGCTAGATTCCAAAAATCTAAATCATGTCATATTTGCGTTAATGGTTTTTCAACAACTCTTAAAAAAGGTGACGCGGATTATACAGTGGCATATAAAAACTCCATCAGAAAAGTTAGAGACCATTGTCACATAACTGGGAAGTATAGAGGAAGTGCTCATGACATATGTAATATTAATTTCAGGTTGACTAGAAAAATACCTGTTGTGTTTCATAACTTGAGAGGTTATGACTCTCACTTCATAATGCAGCACATCGGAAAGTTTAAACAAAACATAAATGTTATACCAAATAACATGGAAAAGTATATGGCTTTTATGCTTGGAAAAAGTTTAGTATTTATTGATAGTTTTCAGTTTATGTCTCAATCATTAGATAATCTAGTAAAAAACGTTCGATAGTTTCAATACATATCTCAAGAATATAGCGGTAAAAAGTTAGACTTGCTAAAAAGAAAAGGCGTTTATCCTTATGATTATATGAACAGTTTTAAACGCGTTGAGTATACTAAGTTACCTGGCAAAGATAGCTTTTATTCTCAATTAAATGACGAGCATATTTCAGATGTAGATTATGAACACGCTAAAAAAATATGGAAAACATTTAAGATTAAAAATATGGGAGAATATCATGATCTGTATCTTAAGACAGATGTACTGCTGCTTGCAGATGTTTTTGAAAACTTTAGAAAAATGTGTATTGAGTATTACAAATTAGATCCTTGTCATTACTTCAGTAGTCCTGGTTTAGCCTGGGATGCGTGCCTCAAGATGACTGGTATCCAACTTGATTTAATAACTGATATTGATCGAGTTATATTGCAAACAGATATTCACAGGCTAACAATAAATATATGAAAAACTATGACAAGAAAAAAGAAAGCAAGTACATAATATATCTTGATGCTAATAACTTGTATGGGTGGGCTATGTGTCAACCGTTACCTACTGGCAACTTCAAGTGGGTTAACAAAATTGAAAAAGGAAAATCAAATTACATTGTTGAGTGTGATATCGAGTATCCTGAGAAACTGTATGACACGCATAATGATTATCCTCTCGCCCCAGAAAGTTTAAATATCAAAGATGAGTGGTTGTCAGACTATTGTAAAAATTTAAAACAAAAGTTTAATTTAGGATCTAGTAAAGTTAAGAAACTTACGACGATGAAAAATAAAGAAAAGTATGTCGTGCATTTTAGAAACTTAGAATTGTATAAAAAGCTTGGATTAAAGGTAACAAAAATACACCGAATACTACAGTTCGACGAATCACAGTTGTTAAAGACATACATATACTTTAATACTGCCAAGAGAACAGCCGGTAAAAATGCTTTTGAAAAGGATTTCTTCAAACTGATGAACAATTCAGTTTTTGGTAAAACTATGGAAAATTTGAGAAAAAGAATTAATGTTAAATTGACTCACGACGAGGAGTTTCTTTTAAAATATGCAGCAAGACCTTCATTTATTTCTTGTAAAATGACAATTTATTTGCTATAAACAGAATAAAGGAACGATTAGTTTTAAATCGTCCTATCTATGTTGGTATGTGTATTTTAGACTTGTCAAAATATTTGATGTATGATTTCCACTACAACTACATTAAAAATAAATATGATAAAAAAGCTAAATTATTATTTACTGATACCGATTCCTTGTGTTATGAAATAAAAACAAAAGATGTGTTTGCAGACTTTTACAAGGATAAAGAACTTTTTGATAATTGTGATTATGATCCAAAAAGTAAATTTCATTTTAATAATAATAAAAAGTTATTGGCAAGATGAAAGATGAAACTTGCGGAATACCTATTGTTGAATTTGTTGGGTTGCGAAGTAAACTATATTCGTATATGTTAGACAATGAGGTTAGTACAAAGAAATGTAAGGGTGTTAAAAAATTTGTTGTTAAAAACAGATAGCACATGATGATTACAAAAAGATTTTGTTTACGGCAACAGAAGCTCACCATGAGATGAAAGTCATTAGATCACAAAAGCATAACATAAGCAGCTATGCAATAAACAAAAAAAGTTTATCAGCTTATGACGATAAACGATACATACTAGATAACGGACAAGATACGTTAGCATACAAGTAAAATACTCCATGGTAAAAAATGATATGCAGAGCGATGATGAAGACTACTGCCCGGTTCGTCTGATTTTGCTTAATGAGTTGCAAATGTTATGTTATTAAAATGACAAAACCGGATTGATTAGTAGTATAGATAGTGGAGGTATCAGGCGAGTTTCCCTGAGCGGGGTGCTTGAGAAAACTGTTGAAATATGTTGGTGTTGATTTAGACGTGACTTGCATTTAGATCTTAGTGATATAAATGAAAGTTACGCCTGAGTCTTCCCCTGGCATATTTCACTAGTTGTTCTCGTGCCCCGCGGGAGGGGAAACTGGCCATATACCCTCACTATCTATACTACTTATGTTAACTCGATGGTAGCATGAATATAAATGGTGGGTGAATGCATGGGGTTTGCACATAGGAATAGGAATTAGCATAATTATGCCTCAACTATTGTTTGTAATTAATATAAATTTAAATATCAACATTAATTAAATTGTATTTGTATAATCCACTCTTTTAACAGTTTGTCTATTTAAATCTCGGATCTCAAGTGGGCATGTATTGCCCTGCATAATAATGGTTAGTTACTACTTTTACCGTGTCATCCATTGCTTGTAAATGGTTTTATCGTTATACATTTACATTATTTTTGATAAATGTTTTTTTCCTTTTCTGTCGACGTGCCGTAAAACAGAATTCATTTATTCATTCATTCATTCATTCATTCTGTTGTCCATTTTTCGGGTTTTGCCCTTATTTCCATTATGGCTCTCTATCATGTATTAGGTAAACTGAGTATATTCCATTTATTTACAAACTAAATTTTACAGCACTAATTAATTTGAAATATTTATTGTTCATACTTCCAGTATGTTTAATGTGAAAATATCTAATTCAATCGCAGTGCACTTGTACACTCTACGCGAGCTATGGATTAAACAATTAATGATTGTCGACGTCGGGTGTTTTTGGCAATAAAACAGTAGTTCATATCCAAAACCCGGCTAATTAAACGATGCTCTGTATGTCATTTTTGACACAGATTTAGTTAAGCATATATTAACTCGATGGTGGCATGAATATAAATGATGGGTGAATGCATGAGATTTGCACGTAGGAATTAACATAATTATTAAGCAACAACTTTTGTTTCTAATTAATATAAATGTTTGTTTCATTTGCTGCATCAATCAATCACTCTTAAACCAACGACCGTAGAAGAGAATTATCGAATTATACTGTCCTTTTTTTAATTGGTCAAACGCAAAAAAGGTAAAAACTCAAAAACGCGTTTGCAAACTCTGCGCATGCGGTCCACGCGCGTTTGAAAAATATGCGCATGCGCACTATGCGCGTTTGGAAACGCCCGTTTCAGAGCGTTTGGAAACGGAAAAACTATAGGCATGCGCACTTTATGCGTTTGCAAACCCGTTTTCGGTCGTTTTCCGTTTTAAACGACAAACGAACGACAAACTGGTTTGAAACGGTAGATAAACGGTAAAACTCGGTAATAAAACGATTCGTTAGCTGTACCTATTATATCAAAATGTGCATACCGTTTCGGCGTCACAATCGACCCAGTGTTTCTAGAGTTATGGCCCCTTTTTTCAAATTTTACGTGAATATGTTTTGTGTCTATCTCCTCCCACGGTTTTCCTCCTTTCTTTTCAACTACAGGATGCTTACCTATGATATTAAAATGTGCATGTCGATTCGGCGTCAAAATCGACCCAGTATTACTAGAGTTACAGCCCCATTTTGTCAAATTTTACGTTTTACACCGATTGCTTTGTGGGAGCATCCGTGTCCCATGGACACATTTCTAGTTCTTTCTTCTTTTTTCATAAGAAACTTTGATTCATGGTTCAATAGTTGTTGTTTTCATTTTTAGGTGTTTTTTCATTTTTATTTTTTTTTATTTTTTTTTTTGTTGCGTTTTTTTTTTGTTGTTTTTTTATAGTTTGTTTGTTGTTTTTTCCTCATAAAAAACAATCGTCCATTTTTCTTTAATTGGGAGCTTAGGGGCCCTTGTTGGGTCAGTTTTACATATAGTTATAGGGAAGAACTTCAAAAATCTTCTTCTCTGAAACTACAAGAGATAAAGGTTTAATACTTTTTATTTGGATCCTCTACCAATTTTGTTCAAATGGTGACCCTGGGTCAAAATTGGCCCCTCCCCAGGGGTCAGAGTGTTACATAGACTGATATAGGGAAAAACTAAACAATCTCCGGAATACAAAAGCCAACAGTTTAATATTTTGTATTTACACCCAGCTTACGGTCCTCTACTAAGTTTGTTCAAATTTGACCCCGCCCCTGGGTCACATGTCAAATTTGGTTTGAGGGTTTATATCAACGAAAGTTTGATTTGTTTGCCAGTCACACGAGAGCCAAATACATCCCTCCCCCTGTATCTTGGTAAATGAAGACACTTCATAAAAAACTAGTTTGATACTGACACACAATCCTTCTATCCCCACCCCCTCTCACCCAACCGCACCTTATCCCACCATGAACACCATATAGCCAGTATAGCGATACAGGCCCTCTTGGGCCTATTGTTTACATATTTATGTATTGTTTGGTCAATTCTTACACATATAGCTATGTTGCCCCCTCCCCACACCCCCACATAAGAAATTCTTTTTTTTTTACATATTTCTGTGATGTTTCGGTCAATTCTTACACATATAGCTATGTTACCCACACACACCCATCCCCTAACTATCCCCCAACCCCATCATTACCACCAACGGAAAGGAATTATTATTTATTTTTTTACATATCTCTATGTTGGTTTGTTTTATCAATTGACCAATATGTTTCGCCTCGCCCCCACCCCACCCCCACCACCCCCAACCATCCCACCACCTCAACATCAACACCACCCGAATGTTTTGTTTTTTTGATTTTTTTTGCATATCTCTGTGTTGTTTTGTTTCATCAAATCTACACCTATATCAATGATGCGCCATCGTCCTGCCCCCATTGTTTCATTAGCTCCCCTCACATGGGCCCCCCACTCCCCAAACCCCACCCCAACCCCACATTGTTTTAGCCTTGTTTTCTGATGGGATATACTGGCTATCTAATTGATTAATCTCTGAAATATAGAAAAAAGGAGAGCTGCGCTGTTCTCCGTCAGCTCTGGTTACTTTGGTTTTAGTTGTATCTTGGATAGTACATCGCAACGTGACATCGGAACTGCGAAGGTGACCTTCACCCTCCAAGCAAAGGGCAGATAATTCATAATAAATTATTTTGTTTATGTCATTTTCTCCTGAATTATATATAAGTTTAATATTTGGAAGACAAACAATTTGACTTTGACATAGTTGTGTCTTGGGTATTGCATGTTTTTGGTCACATGGGTTTCATCTATGACATTGATCTACGTGTTTAGGGGTTAAACGGAGGGGGAGGGGGGAATTTATTTTTGGTATTTTCTTTTTTATAAAATATATTGCTCCCCGCCCTTTAATACCCTTCCCAGCCCCAACCACACACACACACTTTTTCTTTTTTCTTTTTTGTTTTAGAAAAAACATTTACGGCAATGCCAGCCTGCCAAAATAAACACACAAAATGTTTGGTAGGTAATGTAACAACCGCCTGCCCTGCTATATCAGAAAAATGTAAACTTAGTTGATTTTTTGTATTATCATGTATACATCATTTAGCTCTTATTCTAAGTCCTGCACCTGATAGGCGAGACATGTGAATCCGCGGATTCTTGTGATATTGCTTAATTGCAAAAATAGCAAAAATAGCCTTTTGAGCTTTTACACGTTTCTGATGAACTGAACCCGATGAAAATCTTTAATTAAAAAGTTTATCAAAAGAGGTTATGACCCTTTCATTTTGCAACACGCTGAGTTTTAGTGGTTGACCCATTTGCAGTTTGCTACTATGCTTTCTTCTTGATTATGCGATGACAAGACCTTATGACGACATCTATCTTGTCTCTTCATACCCTTAATGGTTTGTTCTGTTGTTGTTCTTGCTTCCGCCAAGTCATTGAATACTTGCTTTGTGGCTTTCTAGGCTTTTGTTTTTATTCATATATACATAATCATGTGTGTATTATATTTATATTGCCTATTAATGATGCTTTGTTTGTTAGAGAATATAACCTGGCAGAGATAAAGATATCGTTATTTACACTGTCTTGTTTTATTGGGATGAAATAGGGTGAGAGTGAGGCTTTGTCACCCTATAACCTATTTTAAAACCCCAGCGGCATTACATTACCACTCATGAACAGACTCAATAAAACCGAGTCTGCTCTTTTATCTCTTGTTTGTGTAATAAATAATGTTTTCTTCTTGTGTTACAGGTGGATATTTTGGTAAGTAACTTTGTATGTTGTTTGAACAGTGCTTGGTGCCAGTTGTTTCCCTTTAACTGTACATTATGCCTGAGTTGACTTTTACTTAGAATCTAGTCACAGGACTCAGTGTGTTCACACATTTGTCCACACATTCTTTGGGTTGAGTGAGCTGTGTCAAGTTTTACTCAGCTGGGCAGCTGGACAAAGTAACTTGGTCGGACATGATTTTTGGTGTGTCTCATAGTTTGTATATGGTTTCCTTTAAAGGATACATGAATGTCTGTTTATTTCATATTTGCAATTGTTTTCTTTTTAATGTGTCTATGAGCTGAGGTAACTTTAAAGCTTACAGTTTTGAATATTTTGGGAAAACTAAGTCTGTAATTACACATTATAATTCAAGATGGCGGTATATTATTTAACACATATTTAATATTTACTTTAAATAGCCACAGCCCTGTGAAATCTTTGCACAATACTTAACAACGTTATTAACTTGCAGAGTTGACTAACTACACTATGTGGCTGTGAAAGACTTGCTGAGAGAAAGACATTTAGTTCCATAAATTGGTAAGTCATTGTATAAATCTGTACCTGGTGAGGTGTGTTGCATCGATTTATAAGCACAACTATTTTATGTATTTATTGTTCTTTAATATAACTATTATCTACAGCAGGTCACTAGACACATAAATACGTTTATATAATCTGCATTATATAATCTGCATAAGTAAACACATATGGAATGTATATTTTGTTATAAATGCTTGTACTTGATCATATATATATGTATTTGTTCAGTGATCACTTAGTATGCTTTTTATGCATTTCAGAGTGTTTCTTCCATATCTACCATATAACGGACATTTAGTGACGTACAATATAATATAGAGAATCTGAACAGACGGTGTTTTATAGTATTATATCCAGAACCACATAACACGCAGACCACATAGAGAACCCCCATAGAGGCTTGACCTCTATAACTAACTTTACTCTGGGGTAAAACCTACGAATATTACAGTGGCGCCCAACGGTTGGTTAGTGTGTGTTTTTTTAAACTTGACGCGGGCTACAGAACTTTACTTTTAACAACCAGAGACTTCTTTTAAACGGTATCTGAAATATATTTGATTACACGTCACATCAGTAGATCAGACATGTACAGCTTATTTTATGGAGCTTGGATTTATTACATGCATGACTTGCATGTTTGATATTTGGCGTAATCGCTTTGGAGGAAAACCGGGACAGCATGAGGGATGCCTGATTTTACGTTGGAATTCTTGTAGGAGACAGGAGGAAGATATCGAGACGACAACTTCGTGGAACTTTTCGTGACTCTTAACAACATATTTTAGTGTCAGTGTTCTAGTGACCTAGGGAACTTTTGTTATATATCGGTTTGTGACTAGTGTTGGTACATTACAGTGTGTATTCAAAGAAGGTATTAACAGTTGCAGAATATGTGAGTAAAATTGATTTTCTTTATACCTAAATTGCAGTTAATATAGGCCTCCATAAAATCTCTTTAATTTGTACTTGTAGCAAATTTGTAGCAAGAATACTCCAAATGATCATGCCTGGGTAACTGCAGTTTTTGGTATTGATATCTATATTGAATGATATTGTAAAAAGCAAGAGTGAGAATTCACTTGCATTGCATGCTAACAAGCTTACGTTTTTGGTTAAGGTGTCCTATTTTAATATTCTGATCAATTGGTTTAATAGCCAACAACTAACACCATGCATAGTCCATAAAATACTGCTATCTTGATGTGAATTAGTTGGGTTTCTAAATTTAGCTACTTTCAGTTTAGTCTGACATGTAAACATTCAGGTTGACCTTGGAACTATTTTCATAAGCCCCGATGGAATAACAGTGTACATATTGAGACCAGTGTATTATGTTGTTCACCCTTGTAATCAAACAAGTATTCAAGAGTTCAGGTATTAATTCACCATGTCACGAGAATGCAATGTCTCGAGAGTCTGAACTAGAGTGCGCATTAAAATAGATGTATACAAATGTATATCTAATTATAGATTGAGTTGACAGAATTTCATCACAATACCATAGTGATTAACAGTAAATAGGGTGTACTGTGGTATATGGTTATGGTTTAGTGAAGGTTGTCAACCCAATAAAGTTAATAAGATTGATAGAATATTTTGATCTAAACATTCAGTGATACATGGCAATTTGGGTACAGTTGGATTCACTTGTGTTTTTCATAATTTCATAATAAATTTTAATTGACAGACAGCCAGTGCATGAGGAGATACTAAATGAGATAATGTTAACATGAGTTGGCACAACACTGATGTTAAACTAAATAACGTTAGAAATAACGTTAGAAATAATGAGCGCAATAGTGGGGTAAAGTGTTAAGCGCAATAGTAATTTAAGTGTCTAGTGCAATAGTGAAGTAAAGTGTCAAACGCATAAGTGAATTAAAGTGTTTAGCGCAATAGTGAAGTAAAGCGAAAAGCGCCAGAGTGAATTAAGTGTTTAGCACAATAGTGATTTAGATGTTGAGCGCAATAGTGAAGTAAAGTGTTAAGCGCAAGAGTGAATTAAGTGTTGAGTGCAGTAGTGAAGTAAAGTATTAAGCACAAGAGTGAATTAAGTCTTGAGTGCAATAGTGAGGTAAAGTGTTACGCGTAACAGTGAATTTTGTGTTGAGCGCAATAGTAAGTAAAGTGGTAGACGCAATTGTGAGAGCTATAGAGACTTAAAGTTTGAAACATTAAGTGCAATAGAAGGCTAAAGGTAGAGATATTGAACACAACAGTGAATTTATCATTGATATGAGTTGTTGAAATAACTTGGTAGATAATTAAGTTTCCATAAAGCAGTGAGGGTAAAAACACTCATAACTAGGAATTCTTGTTTGGTTTATGCTTGAAGTTGAATATAATTTGTGTAAAATGAGCGTAAAAGCCTCATAACTAGGAATGACTACAGTTTATTTAAGTGCAATAAGTTCATTCGTACTCAGTAATTATACATGAGTAGATATTTTGAGTTGAATTAAACTTGATGTGTAATAAACTTGAGTTGGTGCAATAGTGCACGAAGGGACCACTGACAAAGGAAATAAGAGTTTGAATTTTGTGATAACAATTTACATAGAAGTAGTAGAAAAAGTGACTTATCGATAGCACTATAGAAGTGGTGTAGTGAGTAGTTTACATTAATGACAGGGGAATTGAAGACGAATAGCTGCAACTGAATTAAGTGAATTGAGTGAAGAGTAGTGATTTTTATATAGTGAATAAAAGGTAAATAGACGTAAGTAAAGGAATACACAATGCCGAAGAAAAAGATAGATGGTACGACGGAGGACGAAGAAGTGCCAGCAACACATGGACTAAAGGGATATGCAACTCCAGGCGACACTAGTATTATTATGGAAGATGAAAAGATATGTTCGGCATGGCAACAGGAGGAGCACCAATACATGGATTGACCGCGGAAGATAAACAAATGCTAGAGGCATTCCACGCGCTAAAACTAAAGAAACAAATTAAGAAACCACATCATGTGATAAGTATTTAGAAATGTACGACGATGCAAAAGAGGAAAAAGCTGAAGCCATTAAGTGGGAATTACTCAAGCCGAAACCTTTTATTATACCAAACGTTATATCAGCCCCATCACCAACGACTTCGAAAGTCACGGAAGGAAACAACAAGTGCACCGTTATCCAAAAATATTTGTTTTCTATGGAGAAGAGGGCAAAGGTGGAATTTCATGGCAGACGTTTAAATTTCAACTAGAGTCATTAATAAACGAGGATGTATACCCAGAAAAGCAGATTCTACTGACATTAAGAACCTCAGTGAAAGGGTATGCGGGAGATATTTTACGCAGATTAGGAGTAAATGCCACTATCCAACAAATCTTAGCTAAAATTCGAGAGCACGTTCGGTGCGATAGAGACAATCTTGAGAAAATTGTATGCCAGCCTGCAACAACCAAACGAGACTATATCAACCTTGACAGCACGGGTAGAGGAAATATATACACAGGTCATCACCCTTGGCGGAATCCAGCATAACGATGAAGCGACATTGAAGAGCGTGGTGTATCAAGGGTTGAAGAAGGAGCTTAAGCATATGGCAGCTTACAAATACGTCAGGATAGCGGACTATGACAAATTTAAAGTAGAATTAAGAAAAATGGAAAGAGCTATGAAACCGGAGGATACAGAAATCAAAAAGTGTAACGCAGCTATAGTAGATAATAAACCAAATAGTGAATTGGGAGAAGTCAAAGCATTACTGGAACAGTTGAATATCAGAATGAACAAATTGGAAAAGGAAAGAGAACAACAAGGAAGGTATCAACAACAACAACAACAACAACAACAACAACAACAGAGTGGACAACAACAACAACAGCAGGGATACCAACAACAACCAGGGTACCAACAAATACGTGGTTATTCTAGAGGCAGCAGAGGATTTGATAGTGGGCGTGGAATAAGTGGAGGATTTAGAGGAGGATTTGATAGACCTTATCGAGGACATGGTCGGGGAACCAACCAGTATCAGCCGGTTCGACCAATAGCATCTCAGACTTTTCTGCCCACTTGCCTCAATTGCAATGAGAAAGGTCACATTGCAAGAAACTGCCCAAAAAAGTGATTGCCTCTGTTGCCGGGTCGAACTAAGGCGCGGTCAAACAAGACCGAGAAAGTTACAATTAACGTAGAAAATATCGAAACAATAGCTCTTTTGGACACAGGAAGTTGTATAAGTGATATTTCTGAAACATTTTGGAAAAATAGTTTGAAATTTTTTGAATTGAGGCCATTAGATGAATTAATTAAAATAGAATGTGCAGACGGTCAACAGTTGCCGTATCTAGGATAAATTGAAGCAGAATTAAACATCTCGGAAGGATTACCAAAGGCGGTAACACAACATTGTCTATTTCTCATAACTCCGGATACAAATTACTCATCCAAGACACCAGTGATCATAGGAACCAACTTCATCACAGAACTACAAGAGGAATGCAAAAAACACATTGGACCGCAATATCTACAAAAAAAACAGTTTGTATTCACCTGTTATGTCATCAAAGCTAGAGAGGACGAACTGAAAAGAAGTAAGAATAGCTTTAGTCAAAAGTGCAAAACCCGGAAAGGTTTTACTTGGACCAAATGAGAGTAAAGACATCCTGTGTTATACAAATAAGGAAATAAGATGTGGGCAAACCAATGCCATGATACAGGGGACTGAGGATATATCACTATCGGAATTTATAGACGTTACTCCTGGATTGGTTAACTTTCAATACGGAACAAACAAGGAAATAAAAGTCAGCGTTTCTAATCTAAAGACTAATAGCGTTATTATATCGCCCAAATCGATAATTGCAGAATTACAGCCTGTCACCATAAAGGAGGAGCTACTGCAGAAGGCACAAAAAGAAAAGACGGATGAAGAAATTATGAAGGAACTACACATAGACAGCAATAATAGCCTCAGTAGTGAACAGACCAGACAAATTAGGGAACTACTACAAAAACACATAGATATATTTCCGAGAAGCGACACCGACATAGGACATTGAGACCACATCAAACACCGAATAGACCTCATCGATGACATATCATTCAAACAAAGACATAGACGATTGCCGCTTGCAATGATAGGAGAAATACGACAACATTTACAACACCTATTAACGGCAGGAATCATTAGGAAGTCTAGATCACATTTTGCATCAAATGTCGTCTTGGTCAGGAAGAAGAATAATACTCCTAGAATGTGTGTTGACTACAGAATGCTAAACACAATCAACAAAGGACAGCTATGCCTTACCGAGAATTGAAGAGGTGTTCGATGTGCTAAAAGGCAGCAAATATGTTTCAACTGTATACATGAAATCAGGATATCATCAATTTGAGATAGGAGAATCGCACAAGGAAAGAACAGCATTCACCGTAG
The DNA here is from genome assembly GCA_037043455.1 of Cyrtodaria siliqua. NCBI lineage: Eukaryota > Metazoa > Mollusca > Bivalvia > Adapedonta > Hiatellidae > Cyrtodaria > Cyrtodaria siliqua. Next base: position 99,172 of record JAWPHD010004870.1, on the reverse strand, counting down.
GACCGCTAGGATTTTTTGAATATAACAAGATGCCATTTGGTTTATCAAACAACCCAGCTACGTATCAACGATTAATGGAGGAATGCCTAGGAGACTACAATTTAACAATTTGTGTAATTTATTTAGACGGCTTCATCATATTTTCAGAACCTTTCGAGCAGCACTTAGAAAGATTGGAGCTTGTTTTGACCAGACTGAAGCAATGCCAATTGAAACTATCTTCGGAAAAATGTTACTTCATTCAACAACTTTGGCACGTAGTGAGTGAAGATGGAGTTGAAACAGACCCGGCAAAGATAGACAAGATAAGAGAATGGCCTGCATCCACAAACTCATTCATCGCATTCGCAGGATATTATAGACGATTCATAAAAGATTGCTCTAAGATTACGAAACCACTGACATACTTACTTCCAGGAACCTCTAAGAAGAAAGGAGCACAAAAACAGATGAAAGAATGGATATGGACAGATACAAGAAAGAGAATATTTGAAAATCTGAAAACACTTTTAACATCACCACCAATACTAGCATTTCCAGAATATCTCAAAAGAATTTGAATTGCATACAGACGCATCAGTAAAGAGGCTAGGAGCCTATTATATCAGGCTAAGAAAGGTATTGCATACGCCAGCAGATCGCTGTCAAAGTCGGAAAAGAATTACTCTGCTTTCAAACTAGAGTTGTTGGCACTTAAATGGGCAGTAACAGAGAAATGTTCGGACTATTTAACATTAAACCATTTTCGGGTATTTACCGATAACAACCCATTGACTCACATCCTTACCAGTGCAAAATTATACGCAACTTGCCAGAGATGGGCTTCGGCACTGGACGAATACAGCTTCGACATTCTTTATCGACCAGGATTAAGAAATGCGGATGCCGATGGTATGTCAAGATACCCACATGAAAGAGTAACAGTCGCAGAAGAGTAGAGGACAGCACAGTAAAGACAATTTGCAGTAGCATCAACGACATTCCATACATAGAAGTAATACCAGCAGCTAGCCTTAACATAGTGGAAGCAACAGATTCACCTGGACAGACAATGGCGCAACTAGAGTTGAGAGAGATAAGACAGATGAAGAGAGAGGATAGGTTGATAGAAAGATGGAGAAGAGCGGTTATAGACACGTATTTAGCAGAACGGAATCAGTGTTGTACTAGAGAAGACTTTAGCATGAGAAAAACATTCCATAGTATAAAGATGATAAGAGGTCTACTGTATAGAGAAGTAAATGGGGGAAATGGAGATATCAACCAACTGATTTTGCCGAAGTGTTATAGAAACAATGTACTCCAGGGTTTGCATAATGACATTGGTCACCCCGGACAGGAGAGAACGCTACTGCAACTAAAAGAAAGATTCTTTTGGCCAGGTATGGCAACTGAAGTGGACCAATGGATTGTAAAATGCGATAGGTCAATACAAAGGAAAGTCGCCGACCAATATAAAGATAGAATACGACTTATCCGTTAGAATTAGTGTCGATGGACTATCTCACGTTGGAGCCACCAAGAGGGCATGAAAACATATTAGTTATGACAGATCATTTCACAAAGTATGCCCTTGCAATTCCCACGAAGAAAATAAACGACCAAAACTACAGCAGATGCCTTTTATAACAACTGTATTGTAAATTATGGGATTCCGACGAAATTACACACAGATCAAGGAGCAATTTTGAATCTGACTTAATCAAAGAACTGTGCAACATTATGGGAATTAAAAAGACCAGAACAACATCTTACCATCCTATGGAAAATGGCTGTAAAGAGGGATTGAATAGAACACTGTTAAACATGGTTGGAACGTTGGAACCAGCAAAGAAAACAGATTGGAAAAAGTTATATTCCATCATTAGTCTACGCTTACAACTGCACAAGACATGAGAGCACTACAGCATCGCCTTTCGAGTTAATGTTCGGCGAAAACCCAAGCTACCTACAGACGCAGAATTTGCAACATCAGACATAGGAAAAGAATCCAGTAAAACAACGAAGGAATACATAACTGAACTAAAGGCTCTTCTAAACGTCACACGCGATATAGCTAAACAACAAGCAGATAAAGCAAGATTAAAGCAGAAGGAACAATATGACAGGAAGGCAACAGCATCAATAGTGTCAGTAGGTGACAATGTTTTTGTGAAAATGTTAGCACATGAAGGGAAACATAAGATTGCCGATCAATTTGAAGAAGATACATACGAAGTTATAGACAAACCGAGAGACGAAATACCAGTATTTAAGATTAAGTCTTCAACAGGAGTGGAACGGATTCTTCACAAGAATCACTTACTACCACTGATATCAGTTGACAAAGAGGAAGATGAGAAAGTGATACTGTCGCAGAGATCTGTACCAAGGAAGAGAACCACGATTAGAAAGGAGGCATCCAGTGCAAATGGCATTAGCACATTAATACCGAAAGAAATAGTAGAAGATACGAAGAAGGAATCGAAAAGTGACGTCACAGAGCAGGAAGACTCAGATGAGTTAGGTGATGAGTATGCTATACTAGTATACACTGATGGGGACGCCCATGAACCTGAAGGTAGGAATATAGTAGAAAGCAAAGATGATGTAGGAATACATAGGGATCCAGGAGTAGATGGAAAAGAAACAGTGACAGAAGATAAAAATGGAAACAAACTAGGTAGTCAAATAGACAACCAAGAGAATACAAATGAAGAAACACTTGGAACAAAGGTATCGAACAAGAATGGTTGGAACCTAATGACGTTGAAATAAGTGAAAACAATGAAGCCGAAGATGATTTACGAGCTGAACATGGCAAACAAAAAGATGAATAAGAAACTAGTGTTAAAGAATTGGTATATCAAGAACAACCAAATGATACAACAGGTATTGGAGAGGAAACAGCTGAAGTTCTAGGAGAAGAGAAAATAGCAACCGGTGAAGGTGTAGAACAAAAGAGACCACAGATAGCACCACGGCCTGAGATAAGACGTTCAGAAAGAACAAGAAAAGTGCGAAGGAGATATGATGACTAACAGATGTATCAAATTCAACCAAAGCCTCAAGACCACAGGTTACGTGCTCTAGACGTTTTATTGAATTCAGGCGTGTTTAATGAAGTCGATACAGAAGTGATGCACAAACTGATTAACGCAGTTATGAAGTAGATCGATTCGACTTCGAAATAAAGACATTGAACCTGTTTTAATATGTTTGCGGTAATAACTGCCTTATGATGTTACATGGTTTTATTTGATTTTAATGTTTTGTAAATAAGTAAAGATGGTTATTCTATGTTCAGCGAATCGCCGTTTTTATGTAACATTATCGAATCATGGTCAAAAAATAATTTTAATTCTAATATTGAAGACGTTAATTTAGTAAAACAGTATATATGGAATAATTCTTTCATTAAAAATAAAGGCAGTCTATTTTTTTACAAATCATGGTTACAGCTAAGAATTAAAACAATAAATGATATTCATGATTCTAGACAAAAGACGTTTTATACTTTTGAAAGATTAAGACAATTATACAATATAAGTGATTCCAAATTTCTCAATTATTTCACTATTACCCAAAGCATACCAAAAAGAATGAAACAAATTATTAAAACAGAAAATATAATAGAAATTGAAAAAAACACCTTTATTACACCAAGTAAAGAAATGCAACTCTCCAAATAGAATGTTATATAATATGCAAATTCAGCTAATTAATAATGATAATGAAATAAAACCTCATCTTAAATGGGAAGAAATATTTAACAACCTTAACTGGAAAAGCATTCATTGTCTACCTTCCAAAAGTACCATAGACACAAAACTAAGATCATTTCAATACAAATACATTATGAGAATTTTACCTACTAACCAGTTTTTATCTAAATGTAAAATAGTTAATTCAAGTTTATGTGAATTTTGTGATAGACATCCGGAAACTCTAGAACATTTGTTTTGGGAATGTTATTTTGTAAGAGCCTTTTGGACTCAAGTACATAGTTTTTGTATTGCAAACAATCAACCTTTTAACAACTGTTATAAAAATATATCGTTCGGGTTATACAACTCATCAAAATTTAACTTACTAAACTGTATAAATTTACTTGCTAAATATTTTATTTTTTAAAAAAAATACACGAGAACAATTCCCAGTATTGCAGCATTCATATCATACTTACAAAAAAACAAGCAAATAGAAAGAATAATTGCAATAAACAAAAACAAACTTAGGTCACACGAAATTAAATGGGGTAACATGTAAAATAAAAATAAGAAAAATATATGCATACAGCTTCTCATCTGTAAACCTCTATTTCTCTTATCTTTTCTCCTTTTTTACTTTCTTTAATTCGTCTTCATCTTTTTATATATTCACACTTAAAAGATTACCTGTAAGACATTGTATTAATGTTCTGTTATTTATAGTAACCATATAATGTGTTGTGTTTCAAAATCATATAGTTTGTATTGATACCTGAACAACATTTGTATAACATTGTATTATGTCTTACATGGAATAAAAGAAATTAATCACAAAAAAAAGTAATTATAATAATAATATATATATATGTGTTTTATCAAATAGGTAATGTAATTCCATTTGATTTATTACGTTCACATATTTTGGTTGTAACTGTACGCGCGGATTACAGTTAATTGCCATATTGTTTTTTTACTATTTTGAAAAAAATATCATGATGTCTAAGTAAACAAAAAGAAAAAAAAGAAGATGTTTGGTATGTCTGTTGTGGGGACACAAAACTGTGAAGGGGGGCAGAAGGAAACTAATTTTTTAAGCTGGATAAGTTATGGTGTGGTAAATGATTGATATCGGTGCGAATTGAAGTAAGTAGTGTAATAAATAGTTTATGTATTACTAGGTAGTGTATTAGTCATATATTTAAATAAATATATGTAGGAGTAACACGGTAATGTAAAATAGGCATAACTGAGACTGGGGACCGTCAAATAATGGACTATGATAGAAAGGGGGAGTGTGTTACAGGTGGATATTTTGGCAAGTAACTCTGTATGTTGTTTGAACAGTGATTGGTGCCAGTTAATTACCTTTAACTATACATTATGCCTGAATTTACTTTTACTTAGAATCTGGTCACATGATTCAGTGTGTTCACACATTTGTCCACACATCTTTGGGTTGAGTGAGCTATGTCAAGTTTTACTCAGCTGGGCAGTTGGACAAAGTAACTTGGTCGGACACGTTGATTTTTGGTGTGTCTGATAGTTGTATATGGTTTTCTTCATAGGATACATAAATGTCTGTTTATTTCATATTTGCAATTGTTTATTTCATATTTGCAATTGTTTTGTTTTTAATGTGTCTATGAGTTGAGGTAACTTTATTGCTTACAGTTTTGACTATTTTGGGAAAACTAAGACAGTCTGTAATTACACATTATATTTCAAGATGGCGGTATATTATTTAACACATATTTAATATTTACTTTAAATAGCAACAGCCCTGTCAAATCTTTGTACAATACTTAACAATGCTATTAACTTGCAGAGTTAACTACACTGTGTGGCTGTGGAAGACTTGCTGAGAGAATGACATTAAGTTCCATAAATGGTAAGTCATTGTATAAATCTGTATCTGGTGAGGTGTGTTGCATCGATTTATAGGCACAACTATTTTATGTATTTATTGTTCTTTAATATAACTGTTATCTACAGCAAGTCACTAGCCACATAAAGACGTTTATATAATCTGCATTATATATTCTGCATAAGTAAACACATATGGAATGCATTCTTTGTTATAAATGCTTGTACTTAACAATATATATATGTATTTGTTCAGTGATCACTTAGTATGCTTTATAATGCATTTCAGAGTGTTTCTTCCATATCTACCATATGGTGGACATTTATTGACGTACAATATAATATAGAGAATCTGAACAGACGGTGTTTTATAGTTTTAAATCCAGAACCACATAACATGCAGACCACATAGAGAACCACCATAGAGGCTTGACCTATATAAATAACTTTACTCTGGGGCAAAACCTACGAATATTACACTTGCAATAGTGTTCCCTGCCAAAAATAAATCTACATCTGGATACTTTAGTCTTAAGGTTTCAAAGTCTGACTGAATATTTAGAATACCATTGTTTCTCATTTGTATTGTTATAAATTGGGGACCCTTAAGGTGAAACATATGCAAACTATATTATGATCTTCGGTAATAAAACATCATGAGAAATTACATAGATAAACAACACAATCTATTATATGATCATATATTCGAGATAACTTTTTTTTAGCTTCTGTATCTCGTCACTTACGAAATACTTCCACCACCACTGGTACGTATATGATCTGTGTTCTAACTTAATCTTAATGCATATATGAGCTTAAAAACTTATATTCTTTAAATCGACTCCACGTTTCAGATAAATAATTAATGTCAAATGAAATCAAGAAAATATTTGATTCTAAATTGTCTGAATTCTTGCATAATCTTTCACTGTTCCACGCTACAATGTTTATGTTAATAAACGAATTGTCGTTTACAAGGCCTCGGACTCGGATTTTAGCCATCTATAAAAATGTCGCCAAGAATCGCCCCTCGACCTCTTCCATAGCTTCCCGCTCGCTCTAACCTCCGCCAGTTGGCTGGTCTGAGGCGTGTGACCTATCGCGTAACGCATTTCGTCTACGTCACCGTTCCCGAACTCAGCTGCAATCAATTGCTCGATGTGCCACTTAGTAATACTTATGTTTGCACGTTGTCCACCACGTGGTCGCCTGATGAAATGTCGTCTGCCAATAGGCACAATACGATGAGTATTGTCATCCTACTTGTAGACCGTATCATCAACAATGAGCTTATCGAACATACTGCTGCATAATTACCATGTTCTCTTTTGGTTATCATGTGTTTGCCCAGTTCTCTCTGTATCCTGTTACATGATCTGTATAATCAGAGTGAACAGAGAAATCAGAGTCTGATAACAATTCAATTCGGGCCCGCTGCAAGATATAGTCAGAGTATTTGTATTTAGAAATTTTAACAATGATCGTGCATTTCTCGGAGTCATTGGATTTAACCCTATACGCACGCTCAATCTCGATTTTGTCGGCCATCTCGCCCAGGTTCAAATGATCTCTCATAACGTTACGAATTGTTTCCTCGCAAACAGACCAACTTTTATTCAGTCGACCAGAAATTCCGTTAAGGCGAACGTTAATACGCCGAGAAGGGCCTTCAGGTTGATCAACGTTATTAAGCTATGATTTTAAGTATGCATTATATTCGTTTTCATTTTTCAAGTCCATAATTGCGCTAGAAATAGAGTAAATTTTAGAATTTACCTTTTCAGTGTCCGATACTACACGGATATTTTGGCTATATAAGGCAACCTTCATTTTCCGGAAAATAAATCAAACATACTGTCACTACTCTGTTCACTTGGTCCTGGGCTAATATTGTTTATGTCCGCACGATTAGTTTGTAGAAGAACGTTTAGTAGAATGCATGGTAGGCTTTGTACTCGCCGCGGCTTGTAGAAATGAATAAGAGGACAATGTATTTAATACTTAAATCATAAATGGATTATTAGGCAGTCTGAGCACGACATGCATTAAAATAAAATAAAAAAACGAAGTCAATATTTTCTTCGGACTTTTAGAAAACAAATGCCGAATATATCTATAATATCCAAATTACCTGACATGACCTGCCGGATTATAGAAACGTTTGGATTTTTACACTGGCATCCCTTTTGAGTGTTATTTACTATGTCAAGGTCAGACACTATTTTGTTTTAGTTGAAAATAATATTTCTTATAGCTTTTTTATACTTATAACAAATTATAGAACTTTCTGTATTATTTAAATATTTAAGAATATAATCAACAACATGTTTATCTCGAAAACTACATGGCATATCAATACAATCAATAGCCTTTTTAAGATCAGGACTGTTATTCATTCCGATCTTTGGAGATCGCTGGGCCCGACATTTACAGATATCAGTGGTACATTCTTAAATACTTTTGTTTTCCTACTTGGTTCCACTTCTCCAGCCTTTAAAGTTCTGAGTATTGTTTAATCACCCTTAGGATATGTTGCCTGCTTTTTAATTTAGTCTTTTGACTGTTACCTGTATAGGCTTTATAACCGCTGCTCCCAAATAAATTCCATTTTGTTTATTTCGCTCATTGTTTTCTCGTTTAGGGCAAAGCGTTTTGTTAGAATATGGGACCATACGCCGCTGTCAATGGAATGGTGTGAAAATACCCCATTGAAGGTTCCATGTTCACCGTCGTATGCATACCATCTTTGGGATGGCTGAAATTTGTGTGCTATAGACATTTTAAATATTGAGTTCTGCTCAACCCAGGTCTAGAGGGCGTGAACGGTAGCAAGCACTTTTCACTACCGTTCATGAACAGTCTCAATCAAACCGAGACTGCAATATTTTTTGTACCTAGCGCGTTCGGCGATTTCCAAATTTCTCCTTTCATACTTGTTTATATATCACAGTAGCGTTGCCTGTGCAGTGTGGCGGCGGTGAAACGTTTTCCCGTGCTTGCAATCAGGACTGTTATTTATTCCGATCTTTGGAGATCGCTGGGCCCTACATTTACAGATATAGGTGCATGTTACATTCTTAAATATCTTTGTTGTCCTACTTGAATTTAGAATAGGTGGTTCCAATACTCCAATCTTTAAAGGTTCTGAGTATTATTTAATCACCCTTAGGATATGTTGCCTGCTTTTTAATTTAGTCTTTGGAGATCTTTATATTAAGTTATCGGTGGTACATTTTCAATTGCTTTTGTTTTCTTACTTAATTTTCGATTCGGTGGTTCCACTACTCCGGCCGACAAGGGCTCTGGGTATTATTTAACCACTCATAGGATATGTTGTCTGCTTTTTAATTTAGCTGTTACTTGTGATACGCAGGCTCCATAACCGCTGCTCCCAACTAAATTCCATTTTGTTTATTTCACTCTACGGGGCATAGTACTTTGTTAGATACTGGGACCATACGCCGCTGGACATGGGGGAAGAATATATATATATGTCCACCGCCATATGCATGCCATCTTCGGGATGGTTAAAATTATGTACTATTGATTTTATGAATATTGAGTTCTGCTCAACCCGGGGCTAGAGGGCGTGAGCGGTAGCTAGCATATTTCACTACCGTTCATGAACAGTCTCAATCAAACCGAGACTTCAATATTTCGTATGTGTCGTGTTCGGCCGTTTCCAAAGGTCCAGTTTTAGAATCTGGGACCATAAGCCGCTGGCAATGTGAAAATACCTCATTACAGGTTCTATATTCACCGTCATTTGCATAGCATCTTTTGGGTGGCAGACATTTTTGGGCTACAGACATTTTAAATATAGAGTTCTGCTCAACCCGGGCCGAGAGGGCGTGAACAGCAAGCACTTTTCAATACCGTTCATGAACAGTTTTAGTCAAACCGAGACTGCAATATTCTTTACATTTACATTGTACTTATCGTGTTCGACGATTTCCAAATTTCTCCTTTCATACTTTTTTAATTGTAGTTTAATGTAGAAAATGTTTGACGTGATCAGATTCTATGTCAATATGGGGTCGGGGAACAGGTTGTGTGTAGCTTTGAATAATCACAGCAGTGTTATACAAAGAATCTGTAAAAATGAAATTGTATTTGCTTCCTAGTCGATCAACTTTAGTGAAGAAATGGACAAAGAGATGAAACGTGAAAGCACAGAGTGCTTTCCAGACAGTTTAAACTAGTATAATAATCAGTGACCGATATAGTTACACTCGATTTACCTCTGACGTTACCATAACAATTACGATCATAAAACCTATATTTACGCTTTCGAAAAGAAAATACAGAAATTGAATTGATTTCTAAGACTGGTTTTCTCCATTTTGTTCTTCAAAAATGATAGTTATGTCCACGAATACCTATATATATAGGTAGCAATTCGGCACTCTTTCAGTTCGTGAACAATGCAACTGTAGTTGTCATTGGTGCGAAACGTGTTAAATATGATTCAAGCAGGAATTGTTATTATCCTTAGATCGTAATCTATCTTCTTGTTTATAAGTACACTTTGACTTTGCAAATAAATAAAAGGGTATCGGGCACGTGAAATGCATGTGTTGTTTTACGTTTCAGTTTGACAAGACTTTAGTAACACTCTTCAGATCAACCAGAATCTTTGCAAATGTACAATACTGACAAATGTTAAAGTGTATGGTCTATTTTTTTCAAAATTAAGTCAAAGTTCTCCAAAGTAGGAAGAAGATAACAAACTACTTTGTATATTTTAAAAAGACAGCATACGGAAACACCATGTCGATGTAGATGATCTAATGATTTACATTTTCGGTTTAGATATATAACATTAAAACGTGGTCAATATGACAAAAAATTTAAATAGGTTGAACAGCCACGGTTATCTAGTGACATGCCTTTTCGTAGTAGGAAATATTACCACGAAACTCGGTCATTGTTAATAACATTTAAGCACTATATACAATTCTGAATGTCAAACATTTATCAAAAATTTCATGGAAATGTACGGCATCAAATACACATTTGTCTCAGTTTACTATCCTTTCTGAAATGGAAACACGATATTCATCAACTTTCTGGCCAACTGTCTCAAAAGGCAAACCTAATTAATATACTGACTTACATAATATACATGATAGAATATGATTCTTGTATATTTCCATCTTCCGTTTAACAAATTCGTCTTTCACGGACAGTGATGATAATCTGAAAGTACGAAAATAAACAAAACTGTAAAAAATGTTGTACATGTACAAACAGTACCAAAACAAATGATAATATTAAAAGACATCGCTTTACTGAATTCATGAAAATGTATAGTCAGCAAGAATATGAAACAAAACATTTTTGAAAAGCAATGGGAAAAATAGATGACTTTGTTATAAAAAACTAAATAAAATAAAATCACGCAAAAAAAATAAAACATATGGTGGACCTGACTTCAAAAACTATCTTCGTTGACTTAATGAATTTAACATCTGTTATTTTTTATGTATAAGATTCCCAGTTCGTAAAGATCCGATTAATAATGAGTGTTCACAAGGCAAAAGTTAACGGACGAACGACGGACAACTCGTCGTCCCATAAGCTCTGCAAGCCTTCGGTCAGTTGAGCTAAAAAACAAAACAAAACAATGCCGATTATCGAAAGTGGTTAAGTATGAAAACATAAAAGGCTGTGTATAACTGCGTGGTTTGCATTATATTTCTGTATGAGGTAAGAACATCATTTTTATAAAGACACATATCCATACAGACTTAATCTAGACTTGAACAAGATGACTCTACATTTATTATCTCTGGATAACAATTTATATTTAGGTGCAGTGTTTTTGGCGCTGTTGTTTGTTTTCATGAAAAATTGAACATTTACCCCGCCTTTAAGTTTTTAGCGAGATGCCTTGGGTGGGGTGGTAGGGGAAGGGGTGGGGTTGGTCGGGGTGGATGCGGGGATGGAGTGGGTGTCTCGAATAAATTGCTTGGCTAGTTACAGGCAAAAAGTGTCAGAACATATAAAAACCAAAGATGATAAAAAGGACCCGTGCGTGTGTGTTAATAATTGCACATGCACATACATATCAGGCTAATTTATTCTTTCTGCACATTTATGTCAATAAAATAATTGTTTGTTTGTCCGTTATCCCATGAATAGTTATATGGGGACAGAAGACTCAGAGATGAAGGAGGAATGCAAATTAAAATATAAACACATGCAAATTAAATTTTTCTTACTAACGATCATTGCTTAAGCATGTTTTAACGCTTTAGTTGATTAATAGACATTGTGCTGACGGAGCAAATTAACGAGATCAAATTACAGAAAAACCTGTGGTCGCACGTGTTTCCTTTCATATGTAAATTTATTAAAATGTTAAAATAAAAATAAACTAGACTGATTTGTTCATTTACGATGTTTTTTTCATCTTACAGTTCAGAATGTTTATTTGTATATGTAATGTTATAAGTTACTTCTCACCTAAACCCTAACGATGTCTTCAACATTCAGTTGCATGATCTCTAGTCCACATGTTAAAACCCCTCATTGCCTCATTATATACGACTAACTTTCTGTTAGGTCATATTCATAAATGCGGATATTGCGACGCATTTCAAGCGTTTATTTAAACAGTCACATACACCCGTTTCCTATGATTTGTTAATGTGCACATGCTGTGATATCAATAATACAATCATGTAACAAGAGTAAGCAGTGACAAATAAGAATAGCATTACTGTTATCTGATACATACCTTACTTGCCTGTCTACCTTGGACTATGTTTAGAAATATTATTAATTTCTCAATTCATTCATTTACCTGGCGGTGATATCTTTATGTTATCCCATTTTATTGGGATGGCAGTATGGTAAAAGTGAGGTTTGGTGCACCCTAAAACCTGGTTAAAACCCCAACGCTTTTTTTCGTCACTGACCATTCTAAGACGGTAGCCTTATTGGCAACCTATTTATGATGTCAATATCGTGCCTTTTATTCAGTTGTAATTGTTTTTGTTTCTATGTATGTTTTTTGTTGACAGTTGTTCTTGAATGCTACATTTCCTGTTCGACTTCTACTTCTACTTTTTGCAGAGATTACCGTTCGACTTCTACTTTTACTTTTTGAAGAGATTACCGGTGCCAAAATATAAAAAAACCAGGTTGATCTTGGTAACACAGTTAATAACTAGATGTTGTTTTTAGTAAAACCAAATGTCTCCCCCACTGGGGAAAGGGCCATACATCCTCCAAAAATCAATGAACTGGAACACGACAAAAACATGCGCAACTAGGCTTGGGAATGATCATCGCTAACAAGTGTCGTTGAAATCCCGTCAGGGGATCGGAAAAACTAGTCCGGACAACGTTTGTGTATGAAAACCTCGAAAGGGCCACAACGCTGCCAAAAGTCATTCGATCGGAACACGGCGATGATAAGCGCAAGTACTGATCATCCTTGCTAAAAAATGTATAAAAGTCGAACAGGAAATGCAGCTTTCTCAGAACACAGTAAACCCCAAAACACACAAAACGACAAACATAAATGGCAAATAATAAAGGCATATGACGTCACAAACACAAAAAGGTTGACAATAGGGCTACCGCCTTGGAACGGTCAGTGGCAAAAAAAGCCGATGGGGGTTTAAACCAGGTTTTAGGGTGCACCAAACCTCACACATACCCTACTGTCATCCCAATAAAACGGGACAGTATAAATAAAGAAATCCCCGCCATGAACTTTTCTCTAACCAACAAGGCAGTACCAATAGGCAATATAAGTAAACAAACAAATGCTCGTGTATATATATATGTACCAAAAAAAAACAGACTAGAAAGCCACAAAGAAGGTATTCAATGACTTGGCAAAATCCATAGTAACTCTACTGGCTAATATGGCTCTTATAACATCAATGAAGCGAGTGAATATCGTCTTAAATAGGCAATATATAGCATTTTAACTAAATCAAGAGCCATAACTCCGCCATTACTGGTCCGATCTGGCTGGTTTTCGAACTTGGCCAGTAGAGATAATAAAAAAATTAAAAAATAAAGAAATATAAAAATAATAAAAGAAAAACAAATCTAGTAAAGTTTGGTAAAGATCAGATGAAACATGAAGGCCCTATAGCATATTTAACGAAATCAAGGGCCATAACACCGCTGTTCGGCCATTAGAGCTAAAAATAAGTATAAAAGTCGAACAGGAAATGCAACTTTCACAGAACACATTAAACCCAAAAACACGCAACAGGAAAAACATGAATGTCAATGTTAATAAAGAATGAAGGCATTTGACGTCACAAACACAAAAAGGGTTGACAATAGGGCTACCGCCCTGAAACGGTCAGTGGCAAAAAATGCCGATGGGGGTTTAAACCAGGTGCTAGGGTGCATCAAACCTCACACTTACCCTACTGTCATCACAATAAAACGGGACAGTGGAAATAAAGAAAAAACCATTGAGGGCACGACAAGATAAGATAAGATTGTAGACAAACATCAAACGTCAGTTTTATTCAATTCCGGTCAGGTATTCAGGAGAACTAGTCCGGACAAAGTTTGTGTATTAAAACGTTTAAAGGGCCATAACTCCGCTAAAATCATTCACCTAGAACAAGGCGATGACATGCGCAAATAGGCCTGGTACTGATAATCCCTGCAAAGTTTCATTGAAATCCTGCCAGGGTTTCAGGAGAACAGGTCCGGACAAAGATTTTGTATTAAAACATTTAGATGGCCATAACTCCGCCAAATACCATTCAACCAGAACGCGGCGACAATGTGCGTAACTAGGCTTGGTACTGAACATCCTGCCAAGTTTCGTTGAAATACGGCGAGGAATACAGGAGCAGTATTCCTGACAAAATGTGTTTACTAAAACATTTAAAGGGCCATAACTGCCAAAAAACATTCATCCGGAAAACGGTGATGACTTGCGCAACTAGGCTTGGTACTGATCTTCACTGATATTAGGCAAGGGGTTCAGGAGATCTAGACCGGGCAAAATTTGTGTCAATGACATACAGAGGACGGACAGACGACAGACAGACAATAGACACACAGACAGCACAACAACAACATGTCACTCCTCTACAAAGTAGGGGAGACAACATTCGGACCACCACATCGCAATGGTCTGTTCCAGATTATATCTCTAAGCCTCAGTAAGTAATTTCTTTTAGATAATTTTCAACGCGCCCCTTCCAACCTGGAAAGTTAAAGTTACTCGCACACAGATGCATACCACTCCGCCTATCAAGAAAATCACCTCCATTATTAATTACCAACCCCTCATACACAAAACCACCTCAGTCCCTGGATTTTTATTAACCTCCCTGTCCGTTTTTTATCTAAAGAACACCTCTGGATAAAAGTACCTCAACCAGTAGTTGTTTTCCTTCTTTACCCCAGCTCTTCCTGCCTTTTGCAACTGACTCTCAGCCCTCCCCCCTGCCATCCGGCGGAAAATAGTTTCCTTCCCACCTCCCTTACCTGACTTTTATTTAACCCAATACATAAAGAAAAGCCACTTGAACACCCACCACGTTTTGAAAATATAACACAATTGTCAAGTGCTCCCTCATATCCCAAGAAAAAGAATGGTAACCTCACCTCTTCATACCTTTTGTTGATCCAGTATCCCTCTTTTCTCTGAAAGTATTTTTTCTTCACTGTCCCATTTTTACTCATGTAAAGCTGCTTTTGACCAAGATCCGCCTGGAAAAATCACTTATCGAAAGCCACCCACACACACACACCCACCAACACACACACACACACACACACACACACAAAACACCTTCATTTACCCTTTTTGTCTAAAGTTCGCTACTTTTGGTAAAGACCTAAATAAAACACTTATAAGGAACCGTCCTACCCCACTTTCAAGTATATCCCTGCGATTCATCCAACCAGCCTTGGGTCTCTTTTATCTAAAGAAGGGTACTTTTGGCGAAGATTTCCCCACTTTAAAACCATTGAATGTTGTTAACTGCTTATCAACGCATTATTTAGATTATTTAAAATAAGTCATAAATGTCAAAAGCCACTCCACCATACAATCCCTGTAGGATGTAAAGCCACCCCATAGAAATGGAAATAATACTGGGGCATTCAGGGACCCTACCCTACTCTATTCCGATGGTTCTTTAACGTGCTCCGAGGATAGACACTGGACCACCTGGTTTAAGTCCAAATTCGACCAACGAGCTTGAGTACCTTCTTTGCGGCTTTCTAGGCTATTGTTTTTTTGTATTTACATTATACACGAGGATCTTTGTGTTTTACTTATATTGTCTATAAATGCTGTCTAGGCGACCTGCCGTAGTTCGTCCGAAGGTTGTCTGTCCTTGGTAGTTCACAAATATTTCTCCCTATATATATATGTATATATA
Source organism: Cyrtodaria siliqua (assembly GCA_037043455.1). Lineage (NCBI taxonomy): Eukaryota > Metazoa > Mollusca > Bivalvia > Adapedonta > Hiatellidae > Cyrtodaria > Cyrtodaria siliqua. Next base: position 83,238 of record JAWPHD010004870.1, on the reverse strand, counting down.
TCAAAATAGGTTTGAAGAAAATAATTCAACCATCGGTATATAATTTGTCTGCTCTAATTTTCACAAGCGCTTTCACTATTTTATATAGATCTTCATGGTGTTTCAGACATTTTGATTTTGACGTTAACGTCATAACAATATGCGTAACAAGTAACTTCACGTAATAACGTTAATAGCCATACGTTATCCTTTTGCGTTATAATGACGCCTTGAAAAGTTAGAAATGTTTCACGTAAAATATAACTATAAAAGTACACTTCTGTATTTACGCATTTAAATTTGGTATTCAGTTTTAAGATATCAATGAAATACTGTAACAGTTCTTTTTCGTCTAATAACATGTCACTGACGTTATACACATATATAGGAAATATTTCAAACTGCCCATTAGAACAGTCATGAAAATGTGTATTTACTTTTAACAGTCTCAGTTATTCTGTTTTAGTACGTTGGCGATGCACGGTCATTCTTGTTCTTAACATGGTAGTTAGTTTGCCCACGTAAGCTCCTTTTTACCGATAATAGTATATATAACATGTGTAGATTTAAAAACTTTGACGTTCCGAAATTCAATAAAGTTACCTTCAATCAGGTTCGGACAAGTTTTACATCGACTGTCACCACATGTTGAATACTTGGTTTAGTTTCTTTGTAATCAAATGTTAAACTAGTTAAAATTCGTTTTAATTTTTAGGCTGTCTTTTGCTATTAATTATCCTCTTCTTTTGTAAAAGTGTGTTCATTGTTTTACTCCGTTTCATGAAGTTTTATATATATACACATATGTGGATCATCAGTTTAACCGTAAAATGCCTTCTTTATTCCTTTTTTTCTTTTGTTTGCCATGACTTGAAAATGCAGTGGTATACTTTGTGAATTTGGTTCGTCGACTTATTCAATATGCGATTTGAAAACATGGTTAAGTCTGTATAATACCTTATCAAAAGTCACATGCTTTATCTATTGCAGTTAGCTTAAAACGAAATTTTACGTGATTTTATGAAAAGTGTACAACTTCAGGCCATAAACAAGAGAACCACTGGCCTGTCTCAAAGTGCTCTCATGTTCCTACGAAACAACAACAATTTCTTTATATAAATCTGTAAAACTGTGAACCCCCATAGTGGCCATATTTGACCCCATCGTCACCAAACTAGGCAGAGGATCATAAGCTTATGATACATGCGAAATAGTATTTGGCTTGTGAAGTATCAGAGTGACCCCCGGGACCGGGCCAGACTTGATTCCATGCTTGATTCCAGGGTCACCATTTAAATACATATTTGACCACACGGTCACGATTTGAACAAATAATTTGTAGAGTACCAACAGTTTATACTACATGCAAAAAAAAAAAAAAAGAGAAGATTTTTTTAAAAATATTTCTGTATGTCGACTCAATGTAAATATATTACCCCTGGGGCTGAGCCAAATATGATCCCAGGGTCAACATTTTAACAAACTTGCTAGTGAACCATAAGTGTATTCTACGTGCATAATATGAGACCTCTAGCTCTGACAGATTTGGAGAAGAAGATTGTTTAAAGATTCCCTACATAACTATGTAAAACTGTTACCCACGGGGCTGGGTCATATTTGAACCCGTGGTAACTATTTTATAAATACCTGTTAGAAGTTATATTTGTAAATTTCTTTGATATCATTACATTTTTTAAAATGCCAATGTTCCTGTGTACGTAGCTACATGACTTCTATAATTGTGTTATAAAGACACACAGTTTTAACTTAGCAGTAGCTTAAAATAATTACGCAATATGTTGTTCACATTCGTAGTCATATTTTTGAAACATCTATATTTCATTATTTAAGACAAGAAGTATGGTGTCTTTATACGAAAACATGACATATTTTGTCAATACGAATTTGTAATAGTCCGCATTTACATTCGGAGGGGGTTATAAGGTATCACCACTGTCATTGCTACATCACCTCTTCAGGAAATCTATAGACAATAAACTTTCAAATAAAAAAACATATGTCCTTTATAATCGATGATAAATGAAACCCGGAATATACTTCATCGCCCTGTCTGACAATGAACGAAATTCAAAATTCAAAATTCATTGGATCAAATATCTTGCGTAACGCAGGTAAATCAAGGTTAATGTTTTGGATTTCGAAAATTGTTTTGCAAACATATTAGCTGTGGTATATCTAGAAACATGTCATCAGAAATAATTTTTATTTATTTATTTATCTTTATTTTTATTTGTTATTATCGAACGTTGCAATTATAGGCTAAAATATGTATATGCATACATAGGTCCGTTTTAGTGGTTTTAGTGATATTAATTATGCATATTCTTATCCGTGTGTTATTTTTGTAAGTTTGTTTGCTTATGCTGACGTGTTAAAGAAATATACAACATCCTGTGCAAACAGATATTAAATTTCCATACAGCATCAAGTTACATAAAGACACACTTACCACTTAAACTATATATAAATGACCGTTTAGGAATTGCGTATAATTGGTGGGTGGGTGGGTGGGTGTGTGGGTGGGTGGGTGAGTGAGTGCGTGAGTGAGTGAGTGAGTGAGTGAGTGAGTGAGTGAGTGAGTGAGTGAGTGAGTGAGTGAGTGAGTGAGTGAGTGAGTGAGTGAGTGAGTGAGTGAGTGAGTGAGTGAGTGAGTGAGTGAGTGAGTGAGTGAGTGAGTGAGTGAGTGAGTGAGTGAGTGAGTGAGTGAGTGAGTGAGTGAGTGAGTGAGTGAGTGAGTGAGTGAGTGAGTGAGTGAGTGAGTGAGTGATTGAGTGAGTGAGTGAGTGAGTGAGTGAGTGAGTGAGTGAGTGAGTGAGTGAGTGAGTGAGTGAGTGAGTGAGTGAGTGAGTGAGTGAGTGAGTGAGTGAGTGAGTGAGTGAGTGAGTGAGTGAGTGAGTGAGTGAGTGAGTGAGTGAGTGAGTGAGTGAGTGAGTGAGTGAGTGAGCGAGCGAGTTAATGAGTGAATAAGGTATGCAAGCAAACTAACCCACAAACGATCGAACAAAAATTAACTAATAGGCAAGTAAATGAAAAAAATAAAAGAGTTAAAGCAAATCAGAGAAAAATACAGTTAACTCCTGTAATTCATTCAATCGTTCATTCGTTCCATCGTTCCTTTGTTCCATCGTTCGTTTGTTTCTTCGTTCCATCGTTTCTTTGCTCCTTCCTTCCTTCCCTCACTCCCTCTCTCCCCTTCCCTCCCTCTCTCCCTCCCTTATTCCCCTTCCTTCCTTCCTTCCTTCCTTCACCCATTAATGTATAATATAATATACAATATATGTGTTGGTTAACTACTCTATGCTAGCCACTCCTTTAGGAAACCTTCGTTTTCCGTAATGAAACAAGTCATACGAATATATAGCCTACTCTATAGTTACGCTTTGACATGTAAATAAACGTGCATTTAAAACAAGATTACAAGCATGATGTTGATATTCTTGTTAAAACCAACAATGTTAAGGTATTAAAAAAAATACTGGCTAATACATACCAATTACACCATATAGAGTCATATACCAAATAATAACGAAATGAACTTACTTATTTGCAATAAATGTTATAAATAAATCCAATACGCCATTATGTTTACACCACTCTGTAAATACTGATCCTTTGTGTAATCAAGGCCATATATTCACTGTCGTGTATGTACTACTGTACGCACCGTTCAGAACCCAAATCTGTACGGTGCGTTACACATATTTGACAAAATTACTGTACGGCGCGTTATGTATAATTGGGGAGTTAGGTGTGTTTTAGATGTAGACAATTTCTATATACATGTTTGTTCTTTTAAATAGAACAGTTGTTTTAGTTTTAGTTTCAGAGTCTCTGACTTGAAATCACTTGCCCTCACCGCTGTAGGTTCGATCCCTCAGGGGCCTAGGAATCTTTATGTGAGGAAGCTATCCAGCTGGCTTGCGGAACGTCGGTGGTTCTACCCAGTGCCCGCCCGTGCACGAAAATTGCCCGGAGAGGCACCTGGGGTTTTCCTCCACCAATGGAAGCTGGAAAGTCGCCATATGACCTTAGCTGTTGGTGCGACTATAAAATCCAATTCAATCAATCAATCAAACTGTGCAAGGTATAGCAAGACACATAGGTAGATAGTTTTAAGGATATTTTGCTCTTTCAGATTTTATACTGAACTTCGTTGTTCATCTACATTTGTGTATCTTGTTACAAGAATACTTATTCTTAATTGCAATTCTACAAATTGCAGAGTTTCACTACAGTGTACACTTTTAGAAATTATCGTGTACCGCCTAAGTATGGTTATCGAGAGTGATTTGGTTTAAACATATTTTATTTCACAAATATTTACAATATTTGTATACAATAGAAGAAGACGGATAAGAACGAAAGTAAAATACGTATGATGTTCTTTTCCTAGGTACAATACTAATTGTACACAATTGATGGCATGTTTAACAGTAGTAATTTGATAAGTTTGTAATATAAATTCTGGAGGTAGGAGCAATGAAGAGTGCTAATTAAAATATTGTATACGTATTCCAAAATAGCTTATTTAATTGAATGAAAGAAACATAAGACAGTAGAGTAATAAAGCATTCAAAATGGAAGAAAAAAAATAACACAACTTCAAATGTTAAATCAAGTAAAAGAGAATACAATTTAAATGTCATTTTATCATCGTTGCTTGAAAAAGGGGTAAATGGGGATTGACACAAGGAAGAAGATTCTGCCGTTTTGGAAAATACAACAACAGAATGAATGAAACGAACTCCCGGATAAATCGTTTTGAAATTTTTTTTATATATATATATGTATGTACCGCGCTGAAGATAAAAATGTTTGTGTCGTAGGATACATTTTCGTCTCCAAAGAGAAGTGTTTTTAGTGTTGTGTTGGTAGACGGGGAATTGAATTTAGCAATACATTTCTTATATTGGAGTACTTAAAGTTAAAGAATAAGTGTTCAGCGTTTTCTACGAGTCCACAGGTACACAATGGCGAATCGACCATATTTTTTGAAAACAGGTCGTTGTTGAGGGAACTGCAATTTAAACACATTATAGTGTCAGTAATTGAAGGTTTCTTTGTGGGAAGTAGTGGTTTAATGGAATTTTGTTACTACATGTATCACGATTAAGTGATTTTTTGAAAGAAAAACCTGTTGCGCCGTGACTTGAATCTTCAGGTAAGTTATTCTATTCACGAATGACAGAGGGGAGTAATGTGCCGTAGTGATAGTTTGCATGGGCATTAATAGTTTGCATGTTCGTGGCATTTCGTAGGTTATATGTAGAGATGTTACCGACAGAAATAGGAACTAAATCAAAGAGGAATTTTGGGATTAAATGGTTTACCATTTTATAAAACATGATAGAGACTTCCCCAACCGATTTGTCTGTATAGGTTGTCAATATAGACACCTTTTGTTGCTCCAGTTACTATCCGTGCATCCTCATTTTATTTTGTGTTTTACGTACTCATATTTGTCATATTACTTTATATTATACGAAATTCTTTGCAATAAGTCCCACGTGCCAAACACGATCAAAGGTTTTGCTGATTTCACAGAATATTGCCCTTATTTCCTCTCCAGAATCTAGAGCTTTACAGGAAGAAATTGCATAAGTGTGCTTGGCACGAGGGACTTGTTGCAAAATTAAAGGCTGCTAGTATTACAGGAAATCTCTTAAAATGGTTCCAAAGTTATCGTAGTGACAGAAAAGAATGCGGCTTCTTACCTGGTACCCAACTGACTTGGAATAATATTAAAGCCGGTGTTCCGCAAGGCTCCATCGTAGGACCAGTTTTATTCCTATTCTACATTAATAATATTGTTATAGTATATGTGTTATTGTTATAATCCGGGTTAGTAATTGTTCAAAACAGGTGCGACTCGTCGCTTCTATTTCAGATCGACAAAAATTGACATGATTCAGCGATGATTTTTCAAAACGTCGTAAATCTTTCGTTACATACTATGCAGCCGAGTGTAAAGGAATCATTTATCTAATAGACTGGGCCCATTTTTTGAATTTGTGAATGTTAGAGGCATTTTTTAGTAAAGTGGTATCTTGGTGTTTTTATATTAATTTGGGTATGCTGGGTTCAATTATGGTGGATACCAAGCTGAAATTTGACAGGAAAGGCAATTTATGAGACATTTTATTGTTTCTTGATAATTTTACTTGACATTTTTTAAATCTTATTTTTTAAATAAACATTTTACACTAGTCATCAATTTTCTCTATATATTTTGACTTAATATACATTGACTTATCTTAGGAATAACATTTCAAGCTGAATTTTGACAGGAAAGGCAATTTTTGGGGCATTTCAATAGTTTTTGATAACTTAACTGGGAATTTTTTAAATATGGTTTTAAAATAAACATTTTACTTAGTTATCAATTTTCTCTACGTATTTTGACTACATATACATTGACTTATCATAGGAATAATATTTCTAGCTGATTTATTACTGGAAAAGTAGTTTTTGGGACATTTCATTGCTTTTTGATAATTTTACCGGGAGTTTTTGGACAAAACCATTAAAATAAATATTTTACACCATTTGTCAATTTTCTCTACATATTTTGACTTTATATACATTGACTTGTCATAGGAATAACATTTCAAGCTGGATTTTGACAGGAAAGGCAATTGTTCGGATATTTTATCATCTTTTAATAATTTTACTGGGAATTTCTGAAATATGTTTATAAAGTAAACATTTTACACCAGTCATCAATTTTCTCTACACATTTTGACTTCCTATACATTTAAACTTGCGATAGGAATAATATTTCAAGCTGAATTTTGACAGGAAAGGCAATTTTTTGGATAATTTTACTTGGAATGTGTGAAACATTGTTTAAAACCATATAGATGACATTATTTATCCTTAATATTTATACTCAACGACTGAACCCGTTTCATACTTACGTAGGAATTAAGTGTCTTATGTAACCACATTTTGTTCATATTTATGCTGTATGTATACAAGTCCATCATGCTGCTTGAAAGCACACATTGCTGTGTTTTTTTAATTGGATAATTGTATTTGAGCCATCTTCAGCGGAGGGTGCTACACTGTTTTTCTTTTCTTTTTTGCAAGAAATAAGTTCAGTACAGCTAGTTGCAGGTATAAGGCTTAAATACATCATGATTGGCTAAAGACTATTGTCACCACGTGTTCATTCCATTTTCACATTCCATTTTCACTGGCGCACGTAGCTGTGGTATAGCACAGTCACCGTGTTTCCAATATTGATAGTGCTCCAGTCCCGTAACAAGTGGAATTGCTTTGATCGTCCGAGGCATGTCTTTTTGGTCTGAGAAATATGTAGAGACAATAAGTAATAAATGTAAAATATGTATTTAAAATTCCCAATAAAATTATCAAAAAACAATGAAATGTCCAAAGTAGTGCCTGCCTATCAATATTCGGCTTGGAATACTTTTCATGTGAAAAGTCAATTCATATGATGTCAAAATATGTAGAGGAAATTGATAGCTGATGTAAAATGTTTCTTTTAAAAAAATATTCCAAATATTTCCAGTATAATTATCAAAAAACATTAAAATGTCCCCAAAATTGCATTTTCTGTCAAAATTCAGCTAGAAATATTATTCTTACGATAAGTCAATGTATATGAACTCAAAATACATGGAGAACATTGATAACTGGTGTAAAATGTGTATTTTAAAAAATTATTTCAAAAATTCCCAGTAAAAATATCAAAAGCTGATAAAATGTCCCAAAGAATGCATTTCCTGTTAAAATTCACCTTGAAATAGTACTCCTGTGATAAGTCAATGTATACGAAGTCAAAATATGTAGAGAAAAATGATAACTGGTGTAAAATGTTTAATTAAAAAAAAAAATCCAAAAATTCCCATTAAAATTATCAAAAAACAATGAAATGTCCCAAAAATTGTCTTTCCTGTCAAAATTCAGCTTGGTATCCACCATAATCGAACTCAGCATACCCAAATTAATATCAAAACACCAAGATACCACTTTTACTAAAAAATGCCGCTAACCTTTTAATGAGAGCTCTTCTATAGAAATAGGTCTAGTCTATAACTTTCAGCATACATATCTATGCACGTCACGCCGAATTAAGTAAGTAACGAGCAAAAATGTAAGGCACTTACTTTTCGGATGTTGACATATCCGCCATCTTGAAAATAACAAAATCGGCTAGCCTGTAGCCGTACAGGTTACACGACAGTGATCTGTGATGATCGATACATTTTTAAAATTCTTAGAAGAAATATACGAAATCGGTTTGGAGAAAATAGAATGACCTATTTCTAAATCCTTAGAAAAAAAATATTGAAATAATTAAATTAAGCATTGTCCTCGGACAAATATAATTTATTTGCATGTTTAATGCAATTGCAAATTAAAAAATATGTATTGTGGTTTTATGTATATCAGCTGTGTACATTTTAAAGGGACATATGGTAATCTTGAAATATGTACCCACCATTAAAATTGGCACCTCGATTTATTGCTCGAGTATCATTATTTTCACTTAAACTTGCTTGCATATAGTTAAATAACCGGCAAGATAATGTGGAGTAATTTTGTTTCGTTTTCTGTCATACGTTAAACAACGTACAGGTGCAATATAATCAACAATTAGTAAAACAGTTTGCCTTGAGCTATTCAAATGCAAGATACACTGCCGAGTGTCCCAATTAAATAACAACTGTGGTAAATCAACAACCCGCAGCTGTTGTTATACAGAATGCACATACAAGTTTAATATAGACAATCTAGTTTTAGAATAAACCTGTAAACACCTTAATTTCAAGGTCGAAGAGGAAAACATTTCAGGACATTGTTTGTTATTCGAACACCTGAAAAGACAAACCTTCCTTTAATACTCAATATAGAAAACTACTGTCATTATATATAGTACATGTGTCATATAGTACATTTGTAAACATCGTGTATCCTTATCTAAATATTGGCGTAAACGGTAAATCCAAAAGTGGAGTAGGGATGGCAGGTCAGGTCTCGTAAACTTGTCGTTAACGGTAACTTCGAAAGTGGAGTAGGGTGAGCAGGTAACTTATCAGAAAACTATCATTGAATGAATGAATGAATGTTGTTTTACGGCACGTCGACACATAAATAGGTCATACTGTGCGCAAAAACTGACGAAATATGAATAAATGAAGGATTAATTAAAAATTAATGTAAATATATCAGGATAAAACTATTAAAAATAAGGATGATATGGTAGTAATATAAACTATATATGTAAATCAACGAATGCCCGAAAACAGGAAAAAAAACTATCATTGACTTGAATGTATGAATGAATGAATGAATAAATGAATGAATGAATGGTGTTTTACGGCACGTCGACACATAAATATGTCATATTGTGCGCAAAAACTGATCATTGACTTGAGGTGTTGAAATAGTTAAGTAACAAGATCGCAATGAATGAATGAATGAATGATGTTTTACGGCACGTCGACACATAAATAGGTCACATTGTGCGCAAAAACTGATGAAAGATGAAGAAATGAAGCAGTAATTAAAAATGAATGTAAATATATAAAGATAAAACTATTTACAAATAAGGGATGATATGGTAGTAATATAAACTATACATGTAAATCAACAAATGCCCGTCAACGGGTATATAAACAAGTAAATATATATAAGAACATATTATAATGATTTATATAGTCTGATTTCTTTCAGGAAATACGCAAGACTAAAATCTATAGTATCAAGCAATTAACAGTGTAGTACCTTTGACGCATAGGAGCAAAGTATACACATTCCAACAAGATGTGTTTGACCGTTAACGGTTCAAAGCAGGGTATACATTATGGTATGCCCCATCCTGCAACGGGCAAGATCGCTATACAAAACGCATGAACGTGGTGTAGTGGTCAAACTTGTGGATTGTCAATCATATAACTTTTAATGAAGGGTTCAAATCTGATGACGAACACACATTTCTTTTGTGTATCAAATGTATGTTTTAATTTTTCTATATTATTATTTTTTTGTAAAATGTATATCTCACTTTTTACATATTCACATATTTTCTTTTTTCCTTTTATATTGTTTTAATAAGCAGATTAGCACAAGTATAATTTCAGAATAATTCATACAAAGCCAAAGACGTTGCTGCTACTAGTTCGGTCGTGTTCCAGTGAAAAGAGCGATAGTCGTGCATGCACGAGAAAGTAGATAAAAACAATGTTACACGTGTAAACTGTCATATAAAAGACGAACGAACATAAAAGCACTGAGTCAGATTTGATTTGATTTGATTTTTGTTTTGTACTTCTGACACGAATAGTATGCACTATCTGGGTTATCTTTTGTATTTGCAAAAAAAGGGATATAATCTAAAACACATTGGAACAGTTACCGCGTCACATGTTGGAAGTCGTTCAACAGGGTCCACATCAAAACATCTACATATCTCAAGTGAGATCTCGAGAGAAGTGACTAACATACGTCATTCTAGTCGCGGTTCTCAGAGATGGCGGACCGTTTTCTGTTCCTCGAGTTTTAGTTTTACCCGGCCATTCATTGTAAGTATTTGGAGATAGTATGATTTAGATTTGTGTCGGTTGATTTGTAGTATGTTTTCAACAGTAGGTACGGTCGAAGGTGGATATTTTGTTTAGATTTGTTTTTTGTAATTTCGTTTGGCACGTACTTTCTGTCTTGTACGTGGCATGGACTCGGTCATGTGTGTATTTGCCAGTAGGTTGAGCCGAAGGCTTTTTACATTTTGGTTTAACTTGTTTTCAACCAATAGGTGCGGCCGAAGGTTGATATTTGTTTAGACTTTTTTAATTTGATTTTCGGTCGGCACGTGCTTTTTGTTTAGTATGTGGAATGTCGCTGTGAGCTAGGTCATATCTGTACTTTGTCTTTTCCACTAATTTTGGTAGTGGTATTCCACTAGTTTAGCTTACCTGCCATTAGGTCCGGCCGAAGCCTGATAAGTTATTTTCTAGTAGGTGTATGATATTTTGCTTTGTACCTTAGGCCAAGAAAAAAAATAGTCGTTTTTTTTACTAAATGAAGATACAAATTACAACCAGAAAGCATAATTGTAAACTCTGATTTTGAGGGCCTCAAGGATGTATATATTAATATATATAATTTAAAATTGTTCAAAAATGAAGTTTGAACTCATCACATGAAGATGGGAAAGAAACGTCACAGAGCAGAATAAACACGCATTTGTTTGGAATATTTTTTTCAATAAAACATGCAATGTACATAAAAGTACACACATCTCTCTATGTTGCTATTCTTAAACTTGGAGTATTAAATATGTTAAACAAGTGGATTGAAGCACATTAATGTTATTCGTCATAAAGATCATTTCTATTTAAAACATATCAAACAATGATACATGATACAACTTTCTGATCAATTCATGATTTTTCGTAATAACAGTAGTATAGAAAGGGGGGGGGGAGGGGGGGGGGGGGGGGTTCAGCACACTTTTCCAGAGCGGGTGTCAAACACTAAGCAACTATAAAACTCATTTTTCGTTTTTGTTAACTTTTTTTTACGAATGGGATACTTCTATATGGCCTAATTTGTGAGTCTACTTGTAACCCATTTCCACGATCAACTCTCAATCCTTTTCCCGTTTTGCCTACTTGTAAACCTTTTCCAGTTAAGCCGCTAACAAGAGATCCAATTAATGGAATTCCCAATGATGCAAGCAGTCCCAGAAATCCTCCATCTTGTCGTTGCTGTTTTGACAAGGTAATAGGACAACCGCCTTTAGACTTTATCATCTTGTTTCTTTGTGCAAGTGTTAATTTATTTGATCCAAGAAGTGCTTGTTTTTTGTCACTAGGAATAGTTACCATCCCATTTCCAAATAGTTTGCCGATTCCAATACTTGCTAAGCCACTTAGTGCTCTTGTTGCCAGAGGCCCTAATACCTTTGGAACAAATTTTGCAACTGTTGGTAATATAGTTTTAGTCAACAAACCAGCTTTCTTAATATTTTTAATTTGAGTTGTTGTTAACAACAAAGGAAAATTCCCAGTTAGTTGATTATTATTTAGCCTAAGCGTTAATTCACTTTAGTTTTCATATGCTTTTGCCTGACTTTGTTTTTGGCCATCTGTTAAATTTACTGAATAATTTTGGTAAGTCATATATATTATAAGTTAGATTAAACAATAACTAGTTCATTTCCAACAGTATCAATATCAACATCTTCCCCTTGTATAATACTAAAGCGTAAACTTTATAATTAGTATCAGCCGCAGGTGGTATATTTAGCTTATATCTCAACTTAGTTGTTTTGGATCAACCCTGACTTCATTGCCTGTGTAACTCAAATCGAAATATATCATTCCGAAAAGAGTTTTAAAATTACTCACGTTTAGTAAAGTTCCAGTGTTTTTATCATTTTGCTTGTAAGAATAATTAATAACATCTCTGAATATTCTTATGATATTAGCATAACTGTATTCAGTTTCTGGATAATAAACTCCATTTCAAATTTCCAGTCTAGCTGATTGTAAATAGCAATTAGTATTAGCAGCATTTACCTTACTAACGTATCCAGAAGATGAGGATTTTATGTTTGAGAAGAACACTTGTTTGCTTTGGTTGCAAATACACAAACACATGTTTGGGATTTTTAACACCAACCGTTATTCTAAATACAGATTCTGTTAGTTGAGTAATTCCGCTTTCTTGTATCATTTCACCAAGATAAGTCCATCTTGTTGTTGTCATATGATTTGTCATTACATAACTTAAACCAATCTGAGTTAAATATCATTCTAGGTATCCACAAAACTAATTTATTAATAACTACTCTACCATCATCAGCGAGACTAGCAGCTTTGAAAATTAGCACAATATCATCTGTCAGTTGCAGGCTGATTTGAATCTGACTAGGAGGAAGCATGTTTGTATCCAAACCCTGCAAAGAAGGAATATTTATTAAATGGAACTATAGAGTCAACTTTTGATTAGTTATGATTAAAGCATGACGAATCGCAAACACCGAATTATAACCAATATGATCATCTCGAGATTCTGCAGTATCTGTACTATCTAAATAAAAGTATTCATTTGTTCCGGTTGTCTTTCCATAGTCATCAGAAATTTCAAGCAAGCTTTTGACATTAACAAATCTGTGAAGATTATTTCCATCGGAAATGATTTTTCCATTTTGCCTTACTTGCATTTGATCAATCAGTGAAGCCGCATCATTAATTAGAGCAATTTCATCAGCGGCTACAAAAGCAGCTCCATCAGCAAGTTTGTTTACTCGAAAACTGATTTCAAAATATGCGTTATACCAATCAAAGTGAGAACTTCTATCATTTAGTGTACACTGGTAACCACTTTTCATTTGCCTGGTAGCATTTCCTGGTTGTGCTATAGGAGTATCTAACTGAATAGGTACATATTCATATCTAGTATTATATTTATCACTTCGAAACATCTATGTATACTAGTAATTGGATTATTTTTTATTAATTAATCGATTAATTCTTGGATTAATATTTTTGGTTCCTCTTCCGGATAGTAATCTGTTAATTTTTGCATTTCCATTTTCTTCAGTTTTAGTTACAACTTCTTTTTTGTTTCAGCCTTTGTAAGTTCTTTTAAAATTATCTCACCTTTTGGTTAAGGTTTAATAACTGAAACTGATTTATCAGCAGCCATTTTTCCTACTTCATCTCCAAGTTTTTTAGAGCCACTCTCTATGATTTGTTTACCAGTAGTTTCTAATGCTTTCTTGCCTGCTGTTTTTACAGACTCACTAAATATCTTTGAGCCAACCTTTGAAAAAATGTCAAATATATATGCTCCAGTCAATCGGTCAATTTCCATTTGCAAAACTAATAGTTTTCCAATCTGTTCCATTGTGATACCTTATCACTTTGTTATTAAAATCTTCACTAATATTATACCATGAGTAAGTCATAGAATTAATCTTATCAAGTCCAATGCCATACTGTTTGTTCTTGCCTAATACTAATGGTCTGTCAAATACAGTTGTAAAATTACTCGGTGTATTTGAGCTATTAATTATTGACGCTTTTTCTGATGATAATACAATTGTTTGTTCCATTATACATATTAGTAGATACAATTAATCACCTAAATAAAACATTTTTAAACTTGATTTTTCAAAATTAAAAACTTGAGTAGTGTCCTTTTGTATGATTGGTTTGAAAATTAATGACCGTGCTTTTGTAAGAAATAGTTCAAATGTTTCTTTTAGTGTTCGTTTGTTATTTTCTAGTTTTGGATATAATAACTTTTCCTGTTCATTATTACTAAGATGAAAATATATTACGTCTCCTCCTGTATAAGTAAAGTCTATTTCAAATATATAACGTCCGGATTTATCAATGAAAGGTCCTGTTATACCACCCACATGAAAATATTCTTTAGTATTTATAAATGGATTTGCTACAAGAGTAAATGCTTCGAGAATATTCTGACGAATTGTTCTTTCAAGTGGTTTTCGTGTCGGGTACGATGTATAACGCCGACTGCCGTCATCCATAATGCTTATTCCGTCTATTGTAGCTTCAAAAATTATAATCCGACTTAAATAGTCTACGTTACTCTGAACTCATCAATTATACCAAGAACGGATGTGTGCCGACTATCAGACGTTTGATTATGCTCTTTAAGAGAAGCTATTTCGCCATCAAAAGCTTTGCTTCTTTCATCTTTATCAGCATTTTAATTGCTTTGAGACATCATCAATAGCAGTCTCAAGTTTATCAGTGTCAACCAGTTTGCTCAGAGCAGTCTCCAGAGTCTTGCTGTCAACCATTTTCTTTTTGATGTCTTCAAACCAAACTCTTTGCTGATATCGCCAACGTTAGTGCTTGTTTGCCCAGTTAATTTTTTTATTTGAGTTATTTCTTCAGTAAAAGCAGTTCTCATTTGTTTTGAAGCATCGGCAATAGCAGTTTCAAGTTTATTGTTATCAACCATTTGTTTATTGATTTCTTTGATTCGCTCATTAATACTGTCATCACCAACTTGTATTTTCTCGCCTAACTTTTTATAGAGCTCGCTATCATCTTCCTATCCACCTTCTTTCTTTTCTAACTCGTTCAGAGTATCACCCAACAGTTTTATTTCATCTTTTAAACCGTTTTGAATTTCAATCATTTTCTCACGGTTTGTCTGTAAATGCTTTTGTATCAGACCTAGTTTATAATCAACACCTGTTGTCAAATTTTTCATCATGTCTGGAATTTTATCAATATTATAATCCTGATGATCTTTGTTATTCTTCTCAAAGTAAATTGTTTTGTTGCTGCATCATCTGCTTTGTCTGGATTGCCAACATTGATAATTCTATTTTTACAAATGTCAAGATCACTTCTCAAAACATTTTCCTGGTTTTTACCCTTGTGAAAATAATTAACCAGCTGTTTATGTTTTACATACTCAGACAGCACAATACCAAAATTTGTAATATTAACACTTCCAGTAGTAACTTCCTCGCCAAGATCGTTAAAAAGCCCCGTTATATATAATATGATTAGAATAAATTTCACCAGTGAAGTTTCTTTTGACCAACTTTCTAGGACGATCAAGATACAGAAAATCGTACTGCTTGTTAGTTACTTTTTTATACTGATCTTTACTGACATCTTGTTCTTTGGAAAGCATACCCAGCTCACGATTAACTGGAGTCGTAAAGAAGATGTAATGAGAACAGTTCAAACGAATATCTTTGAGAGTTTTGTAATAAGATTGAGATAAATAAATTATACAACATTTTTTGTGTCTGCCCTGGTTGAAATGATTAATAATATCGTTTTGATTGCGTTCACAAACATAATCATCAAAAATGACTATCTTCTGATTATCTGAATCTAAAGTATCCACAGGGATAACTTGATCATTTGAGCATTTTAGTATGTCTTCGACTGGGATTTTATTCTTTTTTGCTATTTTTTCCAGTTTTTGCGACAAGACCTGATACTTCGACTGTTCCAAGTTTTTAGCAAACAAATAAATCTTGTCATAGTAAACTAAAAGTTTTAATAGCATGTGAACTAATATGTTTATTTTGCCAGAACCTGAATTACCACAAATTAACATTCTAAAACAACAGTCTGGCATAAAGTTCCATAATTGTTTAAAATTACCGTTTTCTGTTTTCATATCATAGTTCGGAATTTCCATTATAATAAAACTTAGATAATACTTGTCTTAACTTAACTTATCTTATCTTATTTTCATCTAACCTTATATTATACATGTCTTTGTTAAAATGGAAAGAATTAGCAGATAAAAAGCGAAAAGCGAGTGAGCTTGTTAAAGAATACGAGAATAGAGTTATCCAAAAAAGTTTAGAAAAAGGAGCTAGTCGTGATTTATACACGTAAGTATTTAACCTGTAACTAGGGAAATAACAGAGCAAACAATTCAGCTGGCTGAACATTTGATTACCCTTCCGGAAATACGCAAACAGTTGGCTATTCTTCCTGAGGCAATACGCCCACAAATACTTGGCACGCCTGATCGTCGAGCTATAGCACCACCACCGCCACCGTCACCACCACCGCTACTACAACCGCCACTACCACATGTTTTTAAAAAACCAGCTATCAAGCAAACAGTAGATCCTAAAGAGCAAGCATCGCCGACTGATCTCATGGAGGAACTAAAGCAATCAATACAATCTAGACCAAAATTAAGAAAAGCTTCAGACAGTATGCTTAAGTCAAAATCTGTCGAACATGCAGAAACATTTTTTGAAGCAGTCAAAAAGAAACGTCTTTCAATTGATCCAGAGGAAGAAATACTAAAAGAAACAGGCGATGAATGGGAAGAAGATGAAAAAGAAAGAGAACGAAGAGACAAATTAGAAAAAGAACATGCTGCGAGGTCCAAGGAAGAAAAAATACTAAACGAATTGGAAGAAGACTTGGAAGAAGAACAAGCTTCGAGGCCTAATGGACCCAAACCGGTGTATGATATTGACTTAGATGCTGGCATGGATAAAGAAGTACTTGATAAGAATAAATTACCAATGCCATCTGAAATACCAGGTATTATGAAAGGAAAAGCTGATTATGATATATATGTTACAAAGGCCAAAGAGTTACGGAAGAAAAGAACTCCTAAAACTCCAAGAGAGGTACGATGGTGCGAAAAACGCCGCATATAAACGTGAAATGGCAATATTACTAGGTAGCTCTGCGCATCGTGATCGAGCCAAGGCTACAATTACACAAGAATATGATGAATTAAAACATGAAGCGGATGCTCTGGATTTTTACATAGAGAGGTTACCTGAGCAAATTCGAGCAGCTAGCGAAACTGCACAAAAGACAGGTAAAGGAATGCAACAAAATAAAAATTCCTACAAAGTCGACAAAGATGGTCACTATGGAATGTTACAAATTGATTTACCTAAGCTTGTTGGCCATCACAAACTTATTGCCAAACAAGGAGAAGTAGTTATGCTAGATCTAAAAGTATATGATCATTTTATAGACTTGATAACAAAGCGTTACAATAATAAAAAAAAACGTATTCAAAGCTGCCACAGAATGCTTTTAAGGAACTAACAGATTTATCTGATTTACCAATTCACAAAGGTTCTTCAAAGTTTAAAAAGATTTTAGATGTTGTGCTGATGTTGAATATTACAATAGTCATGATTTGGTTAATGATCTGGAGTTAGTATGCGGAAAAGTATCGAATCAGGATATAATAGCCCACAGCTAATAAATAAAGGTATTAGCATAATTGATGAATTATTAAAAATAGGCGAAATGTCATCCAAAGAACATGAGCAACTATTTTCTAAATATTTTTGATTAAATTATTGTCTAACTATAACTATACATGAGAACTAAAGAAGAATTAATTGATTACTTGACCGACTTGTGGCTGCATACAGACACAGTTATAAATTGTGCGGTATTATAAACACAACATGACAGATTGCCAGTGGGATAATTGGTTGTACTGCCGTATTGGCACTGGTTCCGGCAATTCCTGTTTTCGTGGCTGCCGTTGGTGCAGTTCCTCCAGTAGTTGCTGTTTTAGCAAGCAAAACAAGAATAGCAGAAAAAAATACTTTGTTAAAAACACATCATAGAAGTTTCAAACAACTTCTATCATATGTCCAAACAACCACAGGACTAGAAAATGATGAGGAGATAATTAGGATTGTCTAAATAAAATATTAGAAAATCAAAAGAATGATAACGTCACAGAACCCCTGGAAATGTATATGAAAAAAATTAAGTTAAACGGCCATGGCATCCAGTCGTAATTATACGGTCGCTGCAAGCGACTGTTCAACTTAATTCCATATCCTACCGTACTTTTCTCTAGTAGATTTTGTTTTAATCGGTTTTGTTTATTTTTTTATTTTTAATATGTTAAATATTTTCTGAAAAATTTATTCAAATTTGATTGATCTTTTTCGACCCTCTATTTTATCCAAAACCTTTGTAATTTTGTAAAACAAATCTTCAATTTGTTGTCTATTTGTAGAAGACAAAGCATATGCTACCAAGTATTTATCTAAATGGTACTTTCTGTGGTAAATATTTTTCTTTCGATTGTAATTATAAGCTGCAATAAGATTGTAACCGTTGTGAGTCCCGCACTGAAGGCAAATACAAATAAGGATTTTAAGTGAAACACGAGCAGATACGATAGCCAAGGATGTTGAGTATTTAAGGATGAATTAATTAATCAGCAAACTGAAAAAAAAACTCATATAATTAATACTGATATCGGATGCTATGAATACTTTGAAATGTTTATTTAAAGCATGAAAGAGGTGACTAATGAAAAACTTCTTGATAAAAACGACTTTATAAACTATTGTGAGCACGTGAAAAAAATATGATTGCTAATAGCTGAAGGAGATCTTGAAACCGATGATTTCGAGAGATACTGTAAATATCATGTAAAAATCAACCAGATGGTAGATGACAGGACTCTTGAAAAAGAATGCTTTTGGAAATACTTGGACATTCTTCTAGATGGAGAAATAGATGTTCTTTTAGACGAAAAAATAGATATTCTTGAAGTACCGGAAGATGATGGCGCTGATAACGATGATGATACCATTTTGGTTGAAAAAATAGATACCCTTGCAGTATCAACAGATGATACCAAATATAGGCTTAAAGAAATAATCTCATGTAATATTATAGAATGAATATCCGAGAAATTGAAACATCCCCAAAACAATATAGCAAGGTGTATAAAGTAGATGTTGTGAGTAATGATCCACTTGCCCAGCTGCAAAAAAACACAGCCGGCAGTTTTAAAATTTCTTAAAAAAGAATAGCACAGGCGGGTGGCTTTAAATTAAGTGTTGATGTAAAACATACTTTTAAAAAAACATCGATGGGAGACAGGGAAACAGGTCCTGCAACCACATACAAAACAGCTTACTTTAATTCTAAAGCGGCAACAATATTAACCGAAAATAATATTATCGAGGCGCTGGACAAAGCACGTGAAGAAATTATAACTAGAGTTGGAAATTGGATTCAGATGGGGAGTGGTTGGCAAATTGAGGTACTAGATACGCACTACATAAATCGAATAAAGTACAAGCCTTTGCGAGGTAGCTCGTATTAAGCATTACCGAAAGAACTTGTTCATGCTAAAAAAGGATTGATCAATATAAAAAAATTAAAACAAATCCTCAAAGAGCAACAAAGTACAAAAAGCATATTGGAGATCTAAATTATAAGGGAATAACATTTCCTGTTACAATACAACAAATCCCAAAAATAGAAAAACAAAAAAACATTTGTTTTAACATATTTGGATATGAAAATAATCAAGTATACCCTTTGCATATATCAAAACATAAAGCAGAGGAAACATGTGATATGCTTTTGATCACCGAAAAACAAAAAAATCATTATATGTGGATAAAAGATTTTAACAGGTTAATGTATAATCAAACAGCACACAAGGAAAGAAAATGGTTTTGTAAAACATGCTTGCAATGCTTTAAATTCGAAAGGCTGCTAAAAAAACATAAGACTGTTTGTCTTTCGCTAAATGGAAAACAAGCAGTAGAGATGCCAAACAACAAAGATGAAAAGGTTTATTTTAAAAACTACGACAGGCAGCTGATGGTTCCCTTTGTTATATATGCTGATTTTGAATTTCAGGCTGACTAAAAAGATACCTGTTGTGTTTCATAACTTGAGAGGATATGATTCTCACTTTATAATGCGACACATCGGAAAGTTTAAACGAAACATAAATGTTATACCAAATAACATGGCAAAGTACATGGCTTTTATGTTAGGACAAAGTTTGGTGTTTATTGACAGTTTTCAGTTTATGTCTCAATCATTAGAAAATTTAGTAAAAAACATCCCCTCGTTTCATTACACCTCGCAAGAATACTTTGATGACAAGCTAGAATTAATAAAAAGAAAAGGTGTTTATCCTTATGATTACATGAACAGTTTTAAACGTTTTAAGGAAACTAAATTACGTGGCAAAGATAGCTTTTATTCTCAATTAAATGATGAGCACATTTCAGATGCAGATTATGATCATGCTAAAAAAATATGGAAAACATTCAAGATTAAAAATGTGGGGGAATATCATGATTTGTATCTTAAGACTGATGTGCTGCTTCTTGCAGACGTTTTTGAAAACTTTATAAATATGTGCATTGAGTATTACAAATTAGATCCTTGTCATTACTTCAGTAGTCCTGGTTTAGCCTGGGATGCATGCCTTAAGATGACTGGTATCCAACTCGACTTAATCACTGATATTGACCAATATTTGTTTGTGGAAAAAGGATTAAGAGGTGGTACGAGTTATATTGCAAATAGATATTCAAAGGCTAACAATAAATATATGAAAAACTACGACAAGAAAAAAGAAAGCAAGTACATAATATATCTTGATGCTAATAACTTGTATGGGTGGGCCATGTGTCAACCGTTGCCTACTGGCATCTTCAAGCGGGTTGATAAGTTTGAAAAAAGAAAATCAAATTACATTGTTGAGTGTGATATCGAGTATCCCAAGAAACTGCATGACTCTCATAATGATTATCCTCTTGCCCCGGAAAGTTTAAATATCAAAGATGAGTGGTTGTCAGACTATTGTAAAAATTTAAAACAAAAGTTTAATTTAGGATCTAGTTAAGTTAACAAACTTGTTACGACTTTGAAAAATAAAGAAAATTATGTCGTGCATTTTAGAAACTTAGAATTGTATAAAAAGCTTGGATTGAAGGTAACAAAAATACACCGAATACTACAGTTTGTCGAATCAGAGTGGTTGAAGATATACATAGACTTTAATACTGCTAAGAGAACAGCTGGTAAACATGCTTTTGAAAAGGATTTCTTCAAACTGATGAACAATTCAGTTTTTGGTAAAACTATGAAAAAATTGAGAAAAAGAATTAATGTTAAATTAACTCACGACGAGGAGGTCCTTTTAAAATATGCAGCAAGACCTTCATTTATTTCTTGTAAAATGTTTAATGAAAATGTATTTGCCATAAACAGAATAAAAGAACGATTAGTTTTAAATCGCCCTATTTATGTTGGTATGTGTATTTTAGACTTGTCAACATATTTGATGTATGATTTCCGTTACAACTATATCAAAAATAAATATGATGAAAAAGCTAAGTTATTATTTACTGATACCGATTCCTTGTGTTATGAAATAAAAACAAAAGATGTGTATGCAGACTTTTACAAGGATAAGTTACTTTTTGATAATTGTGATTATGATCCAAAAAGTAACTTTCATTTTAATGATAATAAAAAGGTTATTGGCAAGATGAAAGATGAAACATGTGGCATACCTATTGTTGAATTTGTCGGACTACGAAGTAAACTATACTCGTATATGTTAGATAATGAGGTTAGTGCAAAAAAATGCAAGGGTGTTAAAAAGTGTGTTGTTAAAAAACAAATAGCACACGATGATTACAAAGAGATTTTGTTTACAGCAACGGAAAGTCACCATGAGATGAAAGTTATTAGATCACAAAAGAATTAACATAAGCAGCTATGTAATAAATTAAAAAAAGTTTATCAGCTTATAATGATAAAAGATACATACTAGATAACATTAGCATACAAGTAAAATACTCCATGGTAAAAAACGATATGCTGAGCGATGATGAAGACTACTGTCCGGTTCCGTCCGACTTTGCTAAATCAATTGCAAATGTTTTATTTGAATCGTATGAGCAAAATATTATGTTATTAAAATGATCAACTGGATTGATAAGTAGTATAGAAAGGGGGGGGGCGTGGGGATCTGGCATAGTTTCCTAGAGCGGGTTTGCTCAAGTAATTAAAAATATGTGTCAGGGCTTTTGACCCAAGTATGCCTATCATTTAGATTTTTGTAAATGATGGTGTACTTGAGTTAACAGCCATGGCCGACACATTTTATAGTTGCTTGGTGTTTGACGCCCGCTCTGGAAAAGTGTGCTGATTGTTATTGTATGATTATTATTGTATTCACATTGTTTAATTGATGACGTTGTATTATGCCCCTTGTGGCCCTTTATTATTAAACATAATAACATGTCAACACCAAACATAAATTTCCATAAATCAGGATTTCACTCAGGGCCATCACGGAGTTGCATGGAATGCTATTTTAATAGAGAAACATACAAGACAAGAAAACAAAAAAATCATCAGCATTGTAAAACAAACAATGAAATAAAATTACTTGTTGTTTTTTTACTTTAAATATTTCACTTTTATAAACATTCGTCGTGTGAGCCGAAGAATACATTTGATTTTTTTTTATTGTGTTGCTATGAAAAATACATATAGAACCGGTGACAGTAATATTGTAGCCCTTATATGAAGGATTCCTGGCCTCTTGGTGATCGCATTTAGCGACCTCGAAGGCCATAAGCCTTGCTGCGGCAGCCATTCCCGGGTAAAAACAAGCGTAAACATCCGAGATACACCAATCGCAGTATTTTCGTCTGACTAAAGCATTGACGAATACAGAACAAAAACAATATTGCCATCATCGCGTCACAAGAGATCGAGATTTTTTCTTTTTTTCTTTTTTTGGAAACAGGGGAAAAAAAGGTTAGTGTCGGGACAAAATATAAGGTCGGTCGTGAACCTGAAACAGGACTATTTCTTTCTTGGCCTTATGTGACACGTGTGAAGCCACGGGGCGCCCGGATGTTGTCGCTAGCTGTGGTCTAGGACACATATTTGTTTGGAATGGTTATTCGTATTCTAGGTGGATATCTTATTTTATTCTGGTAGTAGGGTCAGAATTGACGGTCTTATTTTGGTTTTGAAGGAGGTACGGACAGAGGTGACTTCTTTTTTTGGAGGTTTGGTCATAGGTGACTATATTGGACGTAAGGTCGGAGGTGACCTGTGTTGGAGGTAAGGTCAGAGGTAACATATACTGGAGATAAGTTCAGGGGTGACATAAGTTGGAGGAGAGGTGACCTTTGTTGAAGATAAGGTCACAGGTGATCTATGTCGGAGGTAAGGTCAGAGGCGACCTATTTCGGAGGTACGGTCAGAGAGGACCTATGTTGGAGGTAAGGTCAGGGGTGACCTATTTAGGTAAATTCAGAGGTGACCTGTTTTGGAAGTCAGATCAGAGGTGATATGTGTTGGAGGTAAGGTCAGGGGTGACCCATGTTTGAGAGAAGGTCAGAGGTGATCTGTGGATGTATGACCAGAGGTGACTGATTTGGGTGGTACTGTCAGACGTGACCTTTGCTATGGTTACGGTCACAGTTTGGCATACTGTTTACAGCCAGAGGTGAGGGAATGTAGTAAATGATATATATTATTGTATCTTATAGTATTCACTTTGGAAGAGATTTTGTTTTTGTTGATATTTTCGGGAGGCCTACAGCTGAATAGTGATAATTAAGCGATAAGGACCATATAGATGGATGCTCGATTGAAGCTCGCGCAGTGTACTGCAGTTTCATCGAATTGTATAGGCGGCGTATTGCGGGGTCATGAAGGTTATTTTAGTATGTATGGCTTACAGTTGACTTTATACCACAGATATAGTCTGTCCGAAGCAAGCGGTGACCCCTATTCATAAGGGTCATATGTCAATGTCTTTGTGACCAGTTCATAAAAATATGTCTGTTGAATATATAATATGACTCAAGCGTACTTGCTGAATACATCAATGACAGTCAAGAGGTATTTTACTCCTTTGTTATACTTGGAAAATCTTGCATATCAACCAGATCTGCAGACCATATCTCATCGATTCCTCTCGATAGGACACGACGTTGTGGGAATTTTCTCCTGATGGGTTTATGTAATTCATCCGCTAACTTATCACTCGAAGCTTTTTTTTTGAGACTCCGAGACCTAGTTTGTGCTTTACACCAATGACAGGTCAAAATGTGACCTTGTCACATTTTTAGCTTCACCCCAGGTTTTCGACTTGCTAGTGTTCAAACCGGACAACATGTCCTTGTCACATTTTGACTTGTTACCGGGATTCTGGTCATAGCAATAATCGTGCTTCATGCATACCGTGTCTAGTTGTTTTTTTGGTTACCCGGTCCGCAGTACTTGTATCCGGGAAGTGTAAGTCCCTTTTCAGGTAGCAGCGGAAGCATGACTTTGTGAATGACTATTTTCCTACCACTCGTGTTTTTTACAAACTGAGTCTTGGTGATCCCGCAAGAAGAGCACGTAGACTTCATCATTAACCTATTATGTGTTGTTGTCACGTAGTGCGGATTAACGCTTGGAGTAACTTTCTTCTCTTTGAAGCAATAACTCATTTTATATATGAGTGAAATATTTTTTTATGACCGTTTCGTTTTTGATTGGATCGAACGGGGTCAACAGCTTATACAACACATCGTACACACTATGTCCTTCTTGTTACTGTTTGAGAAAAAACAGACAATAATATCCGCAAAGCACACTTCTCTTATATAGATATTGCATATCGTTATATTTCAGCTCATCTCGTAAATACTTTAACACTTCCTCTGGTGGTCGTAGCCCGAATAAATCAAAGTAAATCTTATCATAGTAACATACCCAATGAGTACCCATACCCACCGAATCGTCTAGATTAATGATCCCGCATTCTAAAGGTTTAGGATGTCCCGGCAATTTATCTTTACTGAAAATGCCCTCGAAATGTTTTATCCCAAGCAGTCTGACCCACTTTAACATGTCGAAATTCGATATCGGTTCGTTTCTCTCCCTCTATCGACTTCTTATGGGGTGTATCTGTCTCAACTTATTCGATTTTCTAGAGCTTGTACTCGAGTTGAAGACTTTAATATTCGTAATCTTTGTATAACTAAAAAGTTACTCAATCAGGGTTACCGTTACCATAAACTTTTGCAAAATTGTATTATCGTAACCTTGATCTTCTTTCCAAATATAAATGTAATTTAAGGACTCTTCTGCGACAAGGACTATCACAACCTGACTTTTATGGTGATGTGATTTATAAACTTCGTAAGATTCTTGGTCATGATCACTTTCATACTATCTTTGTTAAACTTGTTAAAAGGTTTATCAAAAGAGGTTATGACCCTATCATTTTGCAACGTACTGCATGCTTGGTGGTGGACCTTTTTACAGTTCGCCACTATGCTTTCCTCTTTATTTGTACGATGACCGGACAGGCTGTGGACCCTATGATGACGCCTACCTAAAGCCCATTGGGACGGTGGCGTTTGATGTTTGTCCATGTTCTTTCTTGTCGTGCCCTTAATGGTGTGTTCTCTTACTGCTCTGGCTTCTGCCAAGTCATTGAGTACCTTCATTGTGGCTTTCTGGGCTATTGTTTTTTTGTATTATATTTACACGAGCATATTTGTGTTTTACTTATATTGCCTATTGATGCTGCCTTGTTGGTTAGAGTTTAGATCATGGCGGGGATTCCTTTATTTACACTGTCCTGTTTTTATGGGATGACAGTAGGGTAAGTGTGAGGTTTGGTGCACCCTAGAACCGGTTTAAACCCCAGTGGCCTACTTTGCCACTGACCGTTCCAAGGCGGTAGCCCTATTGTCAACCCTTTTGTGTTTGTGATGTCGTTTGCATTTTTTATTACTTTTGCCTTTTCGTTTGTCTGTTTGCGTGTTTGTTTTTGTGTTTTGTGGTTGACTGTCGTCCTTGAATGCTGCTTTCCCTGTTCGATATTTTCACCCTTCTTTGCAGACTCGATCCTAGAAGTGATGCTATCAGTGGAATTCCTAGAAATGCGAGCATCCCCAAAAATCCACATCATTTTGTTGTTGTTATAGCGTCAATGTAATGCAACAGTCTCCTCTGCTGTGTGCCAATGTCTTTTTCTGAGAAGGTGTGGATTTTTGGGGATGCTCACTTTCATCAGCCTGTCATTTTTATGGTGTGAAATTGCGATCATTCCATTTTCAAATATTTTTGACACTCCCGTGCTCGCGAGTCCGCTCAATGCTCCAACCACAAGCGGTGCTAGAATTTTAGGCGCTGATGGTTGTTTATTGACCTCGCTAAATCCGACTCTTATCGGTTCGTCTTTGAAAGGATAGACCTGCTATGGTGTAAATGGTGTCGCTGGATGTCCCGTCCACGATAGAATTATACGTTCAGTCGCAGTAAATGCATATCGTGTCTATCGATTTAGTAATGTTTGGTAATCGTGTTCCATACTCAATATCTCTGATGATTTGTTGTTCAAACCCTATCAATGTATGACAATTCCCCTCTCGCAAATCGAGCTCAACATTATCTTGAAGGGACACCAAGCATTTAAAAAAACAGAGTATGATAATGGACCTTCGGAAACGGCCGAGCACGACACATACGAAATATTGCAGTCTCGGTTTGACTGAGACTGTTCATGAGCGGTAGTGAAATATGCTAGCTACCGCTCACGCCCTCTAGCCCCGGGTTGAGCAGAACTCAATATTCATAAAATCAATAGTACACACTTTTAACCATCTCCAAGATGGCATGCATACGGCGGTGGACATGGAGCTATATGCTTCCCCATGTCGTACGGCGTATGGTCCCAGTATCTAATAAAATTAAATGCCCCGAAGAGCGAAATAAACATAATGGAATTTAGTTGGGAGCAGCGGTTATGAAGCCTGCGTATCACAAGTTACAGCCAAAAGACTAAATTAAATAGCAGACAACATATCCTATAAGTGGTTAAACAATACCCAGAGCCTTTTATCGGCCGGAGAAGTGGAACCACCGAATCAAAAATTAAGTAAGAAAACAAAAGAAATGGAAAATGTACCACCGATACCTAAATATAAGTAACGGGCTCAGCGATCTCCAAAGATCGAATGAATAACAGTACTGATTGCAAGCGCGGGGAGACGTTTTACTGCCGCCACACTGCACAAGCAGCGCCACTGTGCTATAAAAAAGAGTATGATAATGGACCTTTGGAAACGGCCGAGCACGAACTCGCGAGATCAAAGTCGATGTGTATTGCATCTTCGGGATCACCGTTCACCATCAACGTTTTCTTTATGTATGTATTAAGATCGCTATAACTGTAACTGTACAACCATTTTCGAAGATGTCTTTCCACATTCCGTTACTACTATACCTGATGATTTTGTTGTTGTATTCCTATCTGATGTTATACCACGAGTATGTCATAGTTGATTTTATCAAGGCCTATAGCATACCTTTTGTTTTTATCTAGCACAAGTGGGCGGTCAAACACCGTAGTCAAATTACTAGGTGTGTTATTCGCGTTGGTTTGCCTCGCTTTTTCCGATGACAGTATTAAGGTTTGATCCATTTTTATAGTCTATAATATATATTTATATCGTTAATATAATCTCATAATCTCCAGTTGTCAAATCCAACGATCTTCTTTACACCCTTCATATCTTTGGCCAGTGAGTTTATACTTTCTCTCATCGTCTCCAATTTACTGTCGATCATCGTATCCATTTTACTGTTAAATTGTATCCTGTGTTGATTTAACTGAAAGTCAAGCTCTGGTTTCAAAATGACACTCGAAAGACCTTATTCTATCTCTTTTTTGAACAAGTTAAAATTGCTTAAGTTGTCTTTTTTATCCGTTTTTATGGTATCCTTCACTACTCCTATTAGAGTTTGCATCTCGTTCAGTTTTTTTAGATGTCACTCTACGCTTTTTTTCTAATGTGCTTGCCATTTCGGGGAGCTTGTCTATCTTGTGTTCCGATATTGCCTTGCTTATTCTTCTGAAAACAAATTCCTTCGAAGCGGCATCATTTGGTTCTGTTGGAAGCCTGACATTTGTAATTGTATGTCCCTTCATGTCCAAGTCGCTATAAAGGACACTCGTCTGACCTCTACCCGCGTGTAGAGAATGGGCTAAGTCTGCCTTTCTCGCATACTGACTCATGACATTATTAACGTGGGTGGTACCCCTACCACCTCCACTGCGTGTTGATGCTTCCTTGAAGATTCCCATTGTTTATTTTATTATACCGTAAAAGTTCTTTTTAATCAGTTTCCTATTTTTGTCCCAATACAAAAAATCGTTTTTTCATACCTGCTTTTATCGATGCTCTGTTCCCGGCAGATCATGTCCCTTTCGTACTTGCTCAGGGTCGCGAAAAATACTTAATGAGAACAATTCAAATGAATGTCTTTCGGAGTCTTGTAATAGCTCTGTGTCAGATAGATAACGCAGCAGTTCTTGTGTTTCCCTTGGATGAAATAATCGATAATGACATTTTGATTTTTATCACAGACGTAATCGTCAAAGATCACCACTTTTTGCCGATCACTTTCCAATTCATTCACAACGAGAATATCGTCATTCGAGCTTTTTATGATATCTTCGAGAGGTGTGTCGATTTTCTGAAGAAGATCAATGAGCGTCTTTTACTTGGATTGTTCTAGATATTACGCGTATAGGTAAATCTTATCGTAGTAAACGGCTTGAGCAGCATGTGAATCAAAGCGTTTGTCTTTCCGCTTCCGGACCAGCCACAGATCAACATTCTAAAACAGGAATCGGGCATGTAATAGTACAGTCTCTTGAAATTATTTCTTCCATCTTCGTCTCATAATTAGGAATCTCAATTTGTTTTATTGGGGATGATATATTTAAACGAGTATCGAGGTGGTGTCTTATCTTAAAAAGTTATATCGTGGGTGGGTGGGTGGGGGGGGATTTATCTGTAGGACTTATATCGTAGGGGATGTTTTAATTTAAAATCTTATCTCGTAGATATAAAAATCATACGAGGTCATTATTAAAAAGGAAAGAACTCATGGAAAAGCAGAATAATGCCGCTGCTCAAATGAAGGCATTCAAGGACAAAGTATTTGAAAAGAAATTAGAAAAAGGGGCTAGCCGTGATCTATACCAAGAGGTATTTCAGCCCGTCACCCACGAGTTGGAGAAACAATCGGAAAAACTCAGCATCCTCAAAGCCATCAGTCATCAACTCGAAAGTCTTCCAGCGATTAGTCACCAGCTCGAAAATCTTCCGAAAGCCATAGGTGATGAAGTGCAAACACCCGCCCTTCCACACTTATTTTACGAGGGGTCTGTAGCTACACCCACTATTGATGCTGGTATCGATAAAACGGTGTTAGATAAACAAAATTTACCGTTGCTGTCCGCCCTACCCTTAAATGATTCTTCCGCGTTACAGTCAGTGCAGCTGGACACGGTTACCACACCGCACGGCATACAAACACGTTGGGCCGAGAAGAAAGGTTTTCGCCTTGAATCAATCAACGAGGGAATAAGTAACCTCCAACGCAATAATAAAAGACTGAAATCTCTCATAGAACATAGTTCTGTTTTCACGGGGAAATGCTTACCAAAACGTCAATATTATAAAATGACTAAAGCTGGAAAGTACGGTCACTTACAGATTGATTTACCCCAGCTGAGTAACCATCACACACTCGTAGCAAAGATTGACGACGCCGTTGTTTTAAAAAAAAAAGGTAGATGATGACTTTATTCATCTGATCACGAAACGATTTAACAACCGTAGAGACTATTCCAAGACGTCTCGAAATGCATTTGCTGAAATGACGGAACTGTCTGGTATTCCTATTCGTAAAACGTCTGCCAAGTACAAAAAAATCATGAATGGAGAGTGTATTGAATATTCAAAAATGCTGAGGATTTAATGGATGACCTGGAACTCATCATCAATTCAATCTGGCAACAATAATCAACAGATGAAGAATCAAGGGATGAAAATTATTTACGAATTATTGAAATTGAAGAGATGACGAGCGAGGAACATGAGCGAATGTTTATTAAGTATTTAGAGTGATTAATAAAAACCATGTTGAAAATAGAAACATTAGACGAATTGATAAATCATCTGACACGTGTCGTTACCGCCTACATGAAAAGTTACAAGCTCTTCGGGAATATTGATGAAGCGCTTCAGGTCGTTTCTGGTCTCATCAGTTCGAGTGCTTTATTAGCTCTCATTCCAGCCGTTCCCATCGCCGTATCCGCTGTCGGTGCTGTCCCAGTGTTAACCACTGTGTTGAGCAATGTGTTGAAAATGAAAGAAAAGAAAACGGTGTTCAAATCGCATCACAATGAATTCAAGCAACTGCTGTCTGTTGCAAGAACACACCTCGGAGGAGATGGACAAGAATCTGTCAAATGGATGTTTAATAAAAAGGAACAATTTGTAGAACCCTTGGAAAGATATATGAACAAGTATAAATTAAACGGGTATGCACTTTGAAATATTATATCACCTAGGAACGGCCTAATAACTATACGCACAAGTGTGAATACCATACTCGAGGATCACTCTCTTGTCATCATTTCCCGACAGAGCTACTTTATTAATCTCTTCGGTGTAGATCTCACGATGCCTACTTCTGAGCACATTCATTTTCCTGTGAATCGTAGTGTGCTCGAGCAGACATGTCTTGTAATCTTCAAAGGTAATGTTATTCTTCACCACAGTCTTCTTGACACCCTCGCATTTTTTCTCCTCGATATCCTCATCTGTTTTGTAGGCGTACAGTTTAGCCCTTAATCCCACAAATTCTGTAATATGTTTTCCTCCCGCTTCATCCTTGAATGCCTATAACCTTCTTGTTGACGTCTGTTGTGATACCTGAGGAATGATCTTTGGGATAGTTGCTTGTGTCGAACAATCTATGAACATCAGGCGTGAGGTCTTTGTAGAAATCATTTGTCCGAATCTCATAATTTTGATGTTGTTGTAATGAAAATTATACATGAGCATCTTACTTAGGTCGAGAATACACGCTCCCAGGTAGACTGGTTTGTTGAATAAGATTTTTGTCTTGTTCATGAGAAGGGCTACAAGAGTTTCATCAAATATCGTCCGGTGATTGTAGTTCGGTTTGGCAACGAGTTTGAGGGATTTTTTCTCCGAGGTCATGAATCTGATATCGACTCGTTTGCGCATGTTTACCATGATCTTTCCAAACACGGAATTGTTCATCAACTTGTAAAAGTCTTTCTCAAAGATGTTGGTAGCTTTTGTCCGCAACTCGGTGTTAACATCCATGTACGGTATGAACCAAGGACTCTCGTCGAATTTAATACCTTGATGGATCTTGGTGATGACGAATCCAAGAGACAGATATTGTTTTAATGCTTCGTGATGTACGACGTACTTTTCCTTATTATTCAAATTGGGGACTAGTTTTTCGACGCCGTTGATTAATAATCTTTCCGGGGCTAAGAGATAGTCATTGTTGGGAGGGTGAAGGTGTTTAGGATAGTCTAAATCCAATTCTAGCATACATGGATAATTTTTCCAATTCTCAAGTTCGTTCTCATTCATCCACTCGACACCCAGTAGGAAGGTTCTTGGTCATGGTCCACCCATACAAGTTATTAGCATCCAGATAGGTGATGTAGGTGTTGGGTAAATTGGGGTCATGCTTTTTCATGTAAGTATTGTTCGCTTTTCCATATCGAGTCGAGATCATGGAAATACCACCTCGAGTCCCATTTTCAATCATGAGAAGCATTTCCACGTCCTGTAGGTAATCAAGTTTTACTCCTGTGATCTTGAGACAGGCGTCCCAATATAATCCGGGGGCGGTGTAATAATGCGCCGGGTCCAATTCGTAGTTAGTGATGCACACCTTTCTAAAATTCTCAAAGACGTCCGCGAGTAAGAGAACGTCCGTCTTCATGTGCAGATCGTGATATTCTCTCAAATTGATGATGTTAAATTCGCCCCACACTTTCTTGGCATGTTCATAATCGATTTCGGAAATGTTGCTATTCGTCAGCTTGGAATAAAAACACTCAATGGGAGGTAATTGAGTCTCGTTAAATCTATTCAACCCATCCATGTACTCATAGGGATAGACTCCTTTTCTCAAAAGAAGGTTGAGTTTTTCGACGCCCTCATAGAATGCCCTCATCTCGTTGAACTGCTCTCGAGAGAGATTGCTGACTAGGGCATCTAGACTTGATGCCATGAATTTGAAACTATCGATGAATCGAATGTCTCGCGTGATGGGTCATTCAGTTTTTTCTCCCGGGTTCTTGTCAGTTTTGAGATAGTTGTCTACTTCGATCACTTTGGTGAATGAAATGTATTTTTCCTCGTTATTCGGGATACATTGAATTTCACCCTCTGTTATGCCTAGATTCTTGATAAATAAGTGACTATCATACCCAGCCAGATTGTGAAAGATCACGGGAATATAATTGGGAATTTTGTTTTAGAGATTGCATTTGTTGTGAGCTGCTCCTCTATATTTACCGGAGAAATGACAGTGATCGCGACATTTATCTTTATTTTCAAAATCTTTCCTACAGATGTGACAATACGTTGCTTTTTAAAAATTTCTTTGTTCATCCACGGATAGATTCATCTTTACCGGTTCCTTGAAGGTGTCATAAATATGTTTCACCACCTGTTCTATCATTTTAACAAGTGTTTTACTCTCATCTTCATCTTCGGATTGCATGGAGTAAACAACAGGCTCACAGGCCCTCGTAAGCACACTTCACGTAGTAACAAAATCGAGAAGGAGTTTGCTTTCAAGAAAAGACTCAAAGTCTACGTAAATGATAATGGGAACCTTAAACGTACGTTGGATAGCTTTGAATGATAAATGCGGGCTAACCTTCGGGTCTGGGAATATAATCTTCCCCATTTTGTTTTTTGAACAATACTCTTGGTGAATTGATAATGATGTCTCGGTCCAAAAGGAGTTGAGACATCGCATGCAAAAGAAGTGTTCTCCTTCATGCTCTGTTGTTTGGGCTGACAAGAGTCTGCTCATATTCTTAACCCAAACGTAATGTTGTTTTTCCTCGTCGTTAAGTAACATCAAAGTTACCGTTGTACCAGTCTGTTTGCTTAAACTAAGAGGGCAGACTACTTTTTCATCTTATCCCAACACATTGACTGTTATACTCCGTTTATGTTTTTCAACGATGTTTATGTCTTTGAGACTGACTGGAAATTTAAGGTATTTCCAGTGAAAATTCTCTGATGTTTTTTTGTATTTACTCTATCTTTCTGCATGCTTCTCTACATGATACAGGGCTGACGTCACAGCCCACCTGAAACACTCATTGCCCTCGTTTCGCACATTAATAATGGCTTTCTTCCTAGCAAGCTTGTCAGGGTGGGGATGTAAGATCCTCCGCTTAGACGAACAAACTTGTCGATCAAAATATCGAGTGATAGCACTTGACTAAACACCCAATTACTTCCTTCCATCTGATATTGACCTATCTTGTTTAGGATTTCTTCGATCATGACGCGATATGAATCCAAAATATCTATAGCTTGGGATTTGACCTGGAATCGTGTTCGAAAATAGGGTGTAGCAAAAGCGGTCTCACCCGTTTTCATATCAATCTTGCTCAACTCAATTTTTAGGATGAGTATGGTCTTAATCCCTTTAGCTGCCTTTTCTTTCCAAAATTTGATGATGTTGGCTTTTATTAATTTTAAAAAATTGAGGGGATCAAATTGTTCAGGTATATGATCGATAGTATACGTTTTAAACGTTCCATTCAACGCTGTCTCTTTTTCTTTTATTTCTATTTTGGGAATAGTTGGAAACAAATTCATGATGGTGTCTTTAATTGAATTTATCTTGGATTTTATAGGTTTTGAACGTGAGCCATAATCCAGTTAGCAAACTCGTTTAGCTTTTTCTTTGCTGTTTTCAAAAATGTGGGTGGTGGTTGATACGGCACGGGTGCTAATACGGGTGCAGTCATTTCAAGAACCGGCGCATCCATCAATGACACCGCTGCTGGTGCATGCACATTCATTTCAGGAATGGGAACATGTACCGCTGCTGGTGCTGGTGCTGGTGCTGGTGCTGGTGCTGGTGCTTGTTCCGCTGGTGCTGGCGCTGCTGGTACTTGTTCCAATAATACAATCAAGTTTGCCTTTCTCAATTCGGAATAACCTCGTACGCCTTGCTGCTTAGCAATGGTGGTCAATTCCTTCATATTCATGTTGTTCATGTTGTTCATATTCGACATTGTATATTTATTACTTTATATTATTTCTTTAAGTTATTTCTCCTTTTTTTTTCAAAATCATTTTTTTTTTTATTTAAGTTAAAATCTATTTTTTTATTTTTTTTATTTTTAGATGGGGTTCGTGGTTAAAATTAAACGAGTTAGAATGCCCCTTTTCTATCTACTCATACTATCTTTGTTAAACTTGTTAAAAGGTTTATCAAAAGAGGTTATGACAATATCATTTTGCAACGCACTGCTTGCTTGGTGGTTGACCCATTTACAGTTCGCCACTATGCTTTCCTCTTTAATTGTGCGATGACCGGACAGATTGTTAACCCTATGATGACACTGTCCCGGTTTATTGTAATGACAGTAGGGTAAATGTGAGGTTTGGTGCATCCTAAAACCTAGTTTAAACCACCAGCGGTCTTTTTTGCCTCTGACCGTTCCAAGGCGTAGCCCTATTGTCAACCATTTTGTGTTTGTGATGTCTTATTTGGCCTTTTATTCATCTTTAAAGTTGTTCTTTGTTTCTGTGTGTGTTTGTGGTTGACTGTCGTTCTTGGATGCTACTTTGTCTGTTCGATGTTTATATCTAATTTTTTAACCTTCTTTCATCATTTGGATAAAATTGTTTTATAATGATGACCAAAGTTGTGTTGTAAATACTGGATACATGTCGGACTTTATTAAAATAGATAGAATGGTCAGGCAGGGATGCCCACTGTCGCAATACCTTTTTATAATAACAATTGAACTGCTATACAATGCTACAAGGAAACATAAGGATATTATAGGAATAAAATTAATAATAATGATATAAAAATCTCTAAATTCGCGGGCGATGCTATGTTTAGTCTAGCTGGGTAAAAACACCTTTGAAACATTAGTCAACTCATTCGATAATTTTAGCGAAGAGTCTGGATTAAAATTAAACATAAACAAATCAATAATATTACGTGTCGGTTCATTAAAAGATTCAAATGAAAAATACTGCGAAGAAAAACAATTTGTATGGACTAAAGACAAAGCAACATCACTGGGAATCGTTTTTGCAAATAAAAAGGGAAAATGTGAAGAATATAACCTTTATCCAAAAATAGATCAATTTATAACATGATTAGATAAATGAAAAAAACAACACAATTTATCTATTCTAGGAAAGGTAACAGTAATAAAACCTTTTGCTCTACCAAAATTGATATACCCTCTTACTGGTTTGGAGACTCTTTCAACAGAATCCTTGAATCGAATAAAAAATAAAATGTATGAATATTTACCAGACAAAATCAATAGGAAAACGATTATATAAGACTATAGAAATGGTGTTCTTAAAATGATAGATTTGAATCATTTATAATTTCCAATAAAGCAGGATGGGCCAAAAGACTTGCTAATCCAGATAATCACGATGACTTGAAGGATATTTACATGAAAGAATGGGTATTTTATTTGAAAGCAATGTGGACATTAAAAATGCTTTTCTGTCAGAAATAATATAATCCTGGTAACTTCAAAAAGAAAGCTAACAATATTGCAAAACAGATAATATGGAATAACTCGTACATAATACATCAAGGACATACTATATACTTCAAAACATGGGATAACTTGGGTATGGCATATATTGAACAACTGTATAACAATAGAATTAGAGAATTATATACACTTGCACATTTAAAAACAATATATAGAATACATAATTAGGAATTCCTGAAATACTATACAATTGTTCAAAGCATACCAAATAAATGGAAACAGGAACTAAAAACAGAAGACAGAACAACACACTATAGCGAAACCAGCTTACTGAAACAAATAGGAAAACAAAACAGTGCCAACAACTTATTATACAACATACCAGTGAAACGCATGCAAACAAAATTATCAATTAAACCTCACCAAACATGCGAAGAAACTGTAACAAACATAAACTGGAAACACATTCATAACACACCTTTTAAAAGCACAATAGATACAAAACTTAAAACTGTTCAATACAAAAATATAATAAGAATTATACCCACAAATAAATTTCTATAAAAATGCAAAGATAGTAACACAAGTCTCTGTGATTTTTGCAATATGCACGTTGAAACAATTGAACATTTCTTTTGGGAATGTCCATTTAGTAGAGCTTTTTGGACAGAAATACATAACTTTTAACAGCAAACATATTCCTTTTGCATTGACTTTCCAAATGATCTCATTTGGTATTATTCAAGATAAACCTTATTCAGATATTTTAAACTGTCCATTTTCATAATTGCAAAGTATTTTACTTTAAAGAATAAGCATGCGAAAACGGTTCCTAGTTTTACATCGTTCATCTCATACAAAAAATGAACATATAGCGCGTATTATAGCCAGTTCTAAAGACAAATTGGAATATCATTCAGAAAAGTGGAAAGTTTTACGTTTAAATACAGAAAAATGAACAGTATTCAGTAACAAATTCTCCCCCTCTCTCTCTCTCTCTCTCTCTCTCTCTCTCTCTCTCTCTCTCTCTCTCTCTCTCTCTCTCTCTCTCTCTCTCCATATGTCTCACTACTTTCTTTTTTGTCTTTTTCTTTATATCTGTTACTTTCTAGTATCGGCCGCTGAATGCAACTGATTTCTTGGAATACATACATGTAAAACAACACTTTAATATAACTGTTTTGTGTTATTCAATGATTACATTCATATGTAGATGTTGTACTGTCATAAACCATATATTGTTTTTGCATATATGTATTAAAAGAAATAAAATATTGAAAAAAAAGAGAAAAAGATCCTTGATCATAATCATTTTCATACAATCTTTATTAAACTTGTTCAAAGGTTTCTCGAAGGAGGTTATGACCCTATCATTTTGCAACGCACTGCGTGCATGGTGGTTGACCAATTTACAGTTCGCCACCTAAATCCTTATAGGACGGTAGCGTTTGATGTTTGTATTTTATCTTGTCTTGTCGTATCCTTAACGGTTTAATCTCGTGTTGCTCTGGCAAGTCATTGAGTACTTACTTTGTGGCTTTCTAGTCTTTTGTTTTTATATTATATATACATGAGCATGTATGTGTTTTACTTATATTGCCTATTAATGGCAGGTGGGCGGTATAACCGGTATTTAGCTTGGGCGGTACACACCGTAATACGTTTGGGTCCGTACTGGACCTTTCCAGCTCTTTCCGTGACAGAAAATATACGGAAATTACCGCAGAAAAGTATGTTTTATTTCTCTAACAGTGTTCAAACTGGAGGGCGACACAAGCGGCAAAGTCTCCCTTATCCCCGTCACTTCGCTTTTTTTTCAGCCCAAGTCCCCGTCAAATTGACCATTTCGTTTTTTTTCCGCACTCAAGCGAAGTGATACCAACCGTGTAATTGACCTGTTGCTGATGTCTCAGACAGGCGTAGATGTCGCTGGGAAGAGATTATATTAATTGCGTTGATCGATCTCAAAGGGGAGCATGCTTGCCTACTGTTATGATATCCCCGAGACATATTTCGCACCTGGCCATCGGCCCCTCGCCATTCTTGTTAGCCTTGTTCCCTGGCCTCCCACAATGCTTTGCACAAAGGGCCAGATTTTCACCGTCGAATGGCGATTTCCATTAGAGAGAATCAAGATGGCGGCGTATG
This sequence comes from Cyrtodaria siliqua, assembly GCA_037043455.1. NCBI lineage: Eukaryota > Metazoa > Mollusca > Bivalvia > Adapedonta > Hiatellidae > Cyrtodaria > Cyrtodaria siliqua. The sequence continues at coordinate 45,174 of JAWPHD010004870.1, read as the reverse complement.
TTGAAAAGCCTATTGAAAATGTAACATTGACGGCAGGGCGCCTAGTTAAGACGAGATACACAGAAATCAAGCGTATGCATTCACTCCTTAAAAAAGGTAGCTGCACACACGTTGATGAACTGTATTTCTATATCATGACACACTCGTCTGGAGGCACAATTAACATATAGACGCATACATAAATACAAGTATAGCTCATATGAGTGGGCCACAGTTAAGCGTTCAACCACACACAGCTATATTGAGACAGTGACAATGAAAGGTGCCGGATCATGGGAATTATGTGAATTCAGTAAATAAAATAAAGGGAGAGAATTTGAAATCAATACGTCAACTTTCGAAATTGGGATCTCGTAAGAGATACACGTTCACAAGGCAGAATTATATATAGGGAGAAATATTTGTGAACTACCAAGGACAGACAACCTTCGGACGAACTACGGCAGGGCGCCTAGCTATGACGAGATACACAGAAATCAAGCGTATGCATTCACTCCTTAAAAAAGGTAGCTGCAACACACGTTGATGAACTGTATCTCTACATCATAACACACTCGTCTGCAGGCACAATTAACATATAGACGCATACATACATACAATTATAGCTCATATGAGTGGGCCATAGTTAAGCGTTCAACCACACACATCTATATTGAGACAGTGACAATGAAAGGGGCCGGATCTTGGGGATACTGTGAATCCAGTAAATAAAATAAAGGGAGAGAATTTGAAATCACTACGGCAACTTCGAAATTGGGATCTCGTAAGAGATACACGTTCACAAGGCAGAATCATATATAGGAAGAAATATTTGTGAACTACCAAGGACAGACAACCTTCGGACGAACTACGGCAGGGCGCCTAGCTATGACGAGATACACAGAAATCAAGCGTATGCATTCACTCCTTAAAAAAGGTAGCTGAAACACACGTTGATAAACTGTATCTCTACATCATAATACACTCGTCTGGAGGCACAATTAACAAATAGGCGCATACATACATACAATTATAGCTCACATGAGTAGGCCACAGTTAAGCGTTCAACCACACACAGCTATATTGAGACAGTGACAATGAAAGGTGCCGGATCTTGGGGATACTGTGAATTCAGTAAATATAATAAAGGGAGAGAATTTGAAATCACTACGGCAACTTTCGAAATTGGGATCTCGTAAGAGATACACGTTCACAAGGCAGAATTATATAATAGGGAGAAATATTTGTGAACTACCAAGGACAGACAACCTTCGGACGAACTACGGCAGGGCGCCTAGCTATGACGAACTACAAAGAAATCAAGCGTATGCATTCACTCCTTAAAAAAGGTAGCTGCAACACACGTTGATGAACTATATCTTTACATTATAACACACTCGTCTGGAGGCACAATTAAAATATAGACGCATACATACATACAATTATAGCTCATATGAGTGGGCCAAGGTTAAGCGTTCAACCACACACAGCTATATTGAGACAGTGACAATGAAAGATGCCGGATCTTGGGGATACGGTGAATTCAGTCAATATAATAAAGGGAGAGAATTTGAAATCACTACGGCAACTTTCGAAATTGGGATCGCGTAAGAGATACACGTTCACAAGGCAGAATTATATAATAGGGAGAAATATTTGTGAACTACCAAGGACAGACAACCTTCGGACGAACTACGGCAGGGCGCCTAGCTATGACGAACTAAAAAGAAATCAAGCGTATGCATTCACTCCTTAAAAAAGGTAGCTGCAACACACGTTGATGAACTATATCTCTACATTATAACACACTCGTCTGGAGGCACAATTAAAATATAGACGCATACATACATACAATTATAGCTCATATGAGTGGGCCACAGTTAAGCGTTCAACCACACACAGCTATATTGAGACAGTGACAATGAAAGATGCCGGATCTTGGGGATACGGTGAATTCAGTCAATATAATAAAGGGAGAGAATTTAAAATCACTACGGCAACTTTCGAAATTGGGATCGCGTAAGAGATACACGTTCACAAGGCAGAATTATATATAGGGAGAAATATTTGTGAACTACCAAGGACAGACAACCTTCTTACGAACTACGGGAGGGCGCCTAGCTATGAAGTTTTTTTAGAATTAAATTGACACATTCCAAAATGAATATGTTATGTTTGGTACCAACGTTTTATCATTCTATTGCCAATATCATGTTGTCATTTTGAATAGGTCGAATCATTAAGGGACTGTCTTTTGATAAAGAGGATAGGGTGTGAATTAAAATAGTCAAAGTGTATAGTTTGTTTTGAAACTGAGTATATATATATATATATATATATATTATATAAATGTTAGACAAATTATCATCCAAACAGTGCTTAAACAAACAAATATAGAGCGCTTTCGGCTTTTATTGCCTTTTCAGGATGAATACACAAAGTTACAATAACAAACACATAAATTTCAGAAAAGAAAAAACATAAATTAATTAATACTATAAGCGTGCGCGTTATGCGCCCATGTCAGCATTAGTATAACACAGTTGTGAGGTGATAACAGTGTATGTGTAGAGACAGACGCTGATATACGTTTAAATCTTGTTCATATAAAACCTTCAGTGAAGGAATTGGAATATATATATACATTTATATATGTATGTATATACATATATAAAGCAGTCTACGGTGAATACCTGGCCTCCTGTGCAAAGCATTGTGTGTGTGGGGGGGGGGGGGGGAGTGAGGGGGGACAAGGGAACCAGGCTACATTCTTGTTTACAAATTAAACTGTACGGTGGAATACACACGCCTTATCCAATAAGATGATTAATTATTGTTTTATTTAAACAATTGGCCAATCGTAGCTTCCGTTACAGTCAGACTTATGCGTGTTAAAACTATGGTTGACATTCAATTAAAATGTGATCGAATCAACAAGTTGATAATTGACGAGGGGATTACATGATATCAGTGAATAATAATTAGAGTTGTTTGTCTTAAGTGATTAATAAGACGGACCTGTTGTCATTAAAAACAAATTAATGCATGAAAAAAAGTTTGTAATTGATGATATTTCTAATTAATTTTCGGCGATATTATCCAACCGGAAAAGTGCGGTGTCATAGTAGTTCGGATAGGTACACAATTTCGGATGGCGGAGAAACTTTTTTTATTAGATTAAATTGAATTAGTTGAACATCAGCAAAATTGTGAACACATTTTTTCATATATGGGATATTGGAAATAAGCATCTTAGAAAGATGTGCAAGTTTGAGAATCCTATGTACACCCTCCATAGATATCCATACAAAGTGATAGAAAGATGAATGTATAAAGATGTATGCAATGTATTTGTATTAATTTTATATTAATTCTTATATCAATCCTGCTTTCTTCTATATTTACGGTATATGTGTAAAGAGAGCCAGTGAATACAACTATCAAGACCTTTACTGTGAAACAGCATATTTATTACTTTAAGTGCATTTACATATAACTTAATCAAAATGTTTTAACCAATGGGGTGCAAATATCAATTAATAATTAACAATAACCGATTGCGCGCTTAAAAGATCGTGTCTTCCTCGCTTCTCCATATTTTCTGTCACTTTTCTCTATTTTCTTTGGAGAGAGGAGTCAATTCTCCCTAAAATCCAGGCCAAGTTTGAACCCTGCTCTAATTCACGTTTGTTTGCAGCGTGCTTCATTGTGCATATAACACATAAACAAATAAAGATATAAGTATAGACAATCTCATTAAAATAAGTAAATAAAAACAATTAAAAATAATAACAAACCAGCCTGGTGGTAAGTTTATGATTAGTATGGCTACTTATGGAGCTAGTAGAGTAGTCCTTTGTTATCCTGCAGTATATTAATTCATGTTTTTGCAGCTTCAAAGCTTACACGGTATACCATGTTACGTACCACGGTATTTGCTAAAAATACTGCGGTATACGCGGTATTTGCTAAAAATACTGCGGTATACCGCGGTACTTTAGTTTTCGCGGTACCCAACTCTAAAATGTATTTAATGCTGCCTTGTGTGTAAGAGATTATAACCTGGAGGGGATATCTTTATTTACAATGTCCCGTGTATTGGGATGACAATAGGGTAAGAGTGAGGGTTGATGCACCCTAAAACCTTGTTTAAACCCCCAATGGTCTTTTGCTTTTGCCACTAACCGTTCAAAGGCGGTAGCCCTATTGTCAACCCTTTTGTGTTTGTGATGTCTTATTTTTCCCTTTGCTCATTTATAAAGTTGTTCTTTGTTTCTGTGTGTGTTTGTGGTTGACTGTCGTCCTTAGATACTGCTTTTTCTGTTCGAGTTTTATATCTATTTTTTTTCATATTATTTCCAAGATGTAAGAAGTGTATACTGCAAACTCGTATATTAATGGAATGGACAATAAATACAGAAGAGGCAAATGCTTTCTAAGAAAACAAGAAAAACAGACAAAAACAAAATGTGGATTTAGATTTAAGTTATAAATTACAATGGCTTATTGACAAATTAAAACTATATCAAATGATAGGTACTTGCAGATTTACTAGAAATTCTATATCGATTTTATATCGATTTTAAAATTATCATACTATGGCAATTTAAATGTAACATTTCGATCACTTAAAGCATCAATCTACTTTTTATGCTCATATGTTGATAGCATCTTGGTGGGATTCGTTTTGAAATATATTTCGCTAGATGATCTAAAGCTTTATTTCACACAAAATGCTTTAAAAAATATTTTAGTTTTCAATAGAAAGCAAAACACTAACTTCTAAAGGTAAATATTTTTTTTATATTTTTTTTAAATTATAAAAATAAACTTTTTGACCCGAACTATTATAGCCATTTATGTTATTATTTTATCTAAAATCAATAGTAAACTTATTAAAAAGCTGACCATGTCATCTTTTCTTTTGTAGAGTATAGCAAAAATAAACAGTTATATGTCATTTTCCTAGTTTATAAAAAAACGGTGGCCATCTTGGAATAGCTCCGACTTTAGTTGATCTATATTCACCCATGTGAATTAATTGATTAATTAATGAGTGAATAATATGTGGAAGTTAAAGTTATCTGATTGTAAATATCTTAGAATTTAGTTCATCTGCAGTTTCCTGTGTGAATAAATGAATGAATTGGTTGAAACAATAATGCCTGCATAAATGAATCAAACATACGTATATAGGAAAGATTGAGTGAGTAAGTTAATAAGAGAGGTAAGCAAACGAACTAACAAAATATTGAACAAACAAACGAAATTAATGAGCGAGTGTACAAAAAAAGGAATTACACAATTTAAAGCATATCAGAGACAAATACAGTCAAATATTGTCATTTCGTTCGTTCGTTCAGTCAGTCGGTCAAATAGAACTATGACGAGGTTAAGTACTTATTTAAACCTAGTCTTGCCTTTGTTTTGTTTAAATGTGCTTATTGGAATCTAAACCTTTATCTATGTTTCAAATCGTATAATTTTTAGGTTTTGAATGTCTTTACTTGTTTCACAATTGACACAATATTTTAGATTAAATATTTTCTTTTCTTTGTTTTATATATCGATTGTATTACGCTTGATAATGAACAAGTATACCTTAAGGTGTTTGCAAACATAATTATTATATTTAATGATGTATAACAATTGCAAAGTAGTTTTGATGGTATTTCCATAGGCCAGTTTTTCTTAAACAGCGTTTAATAAAACAATGTTTGATGTTTGTAAGCACACATCAGTGAGTACTTAATATCCGATTAAACAGTTTCAAATTTGCCATGCAATAACCTTTTATGGATGATATTGAACTGTTAACTTAAAGGGAGGCAATTTGATGACTGTTGATAATCAAAAGCTGCCATCTACACAGCCTGCGTTATGTTTTTATGTGATTTCTTTGGTAAGGAACACATAGAGAATATTCTCTTTGACAAATTTCGGTAATTTAATTTAAATTGTTTTGTGTACTGAACTTTTCAAAAACATCTTTGTTTGGACTATTGTTGGCGGTCTATCTAATTATTTTTAAAATATCATTATTTTTTTCCTGTTTTGCTGTCTAGACAATCAGCATCAACATCAGCGGACGTTTTTTTTTTGTTCAGTATACGTCCATCCAGATGCGTCTTTTTTTGTTCAGTATACGTCCATCCAGATGCGTCTTTTTTTGTTCAGTATACGTCCATCCAGATGCGTCTTTTTTTGTTCAGTATACGTCCATCCAGATGCGTCTTTTTTTGTTCAGTATACGTCCATCCAGATGCGAATTCAGGGGATAATAGTCTTATATGATATAGATATAAAACTCGAACAGGAAAGTAGCATTCAAGGACGACAGTCAACCACAAACACACACAGAAACAAAGAACAACTTTAAAGATGAATGAAAGGTCAAATAAGACATCACAAACACAAAAGGGTTGACAATAGGGCTACCTGTCTTGGAACGGTCAGTGGTAAAAAAAGGAAAATGAATCGTTGACCTTTAATAAGTATTTTGTTGTTACAACACAATTTTGCCATTTATTCTAATATTGATTGTTGCAACCGAAGTTTTCTAACTATAGGTATATGTTTACAAAACAACAACAACAACAATAACAACAGCGACAGCAACAAATATAACAAAAACAACAACAACTAACGTCCGCAGTACATAATAACGACTTTAATACCATTATTTGCAGTGTATATACTCATTTTGGTTTCTTTTTAAAAGTTTATTTTATAGATATACATAATACATAACGGTGTAACATAACTGCCTTTATGGACAATAAACACGCATCTACACACCGGCAAAAAAATAAACATCAACACCTATGATTTGTATTCTGTTATTATATTTTAAATCTGGGGGCGTAACCCCAAAACTTCCCTAGCGTTTAACAAATTCATGTTTCCTACACATCATTTCATACATAGCTACGACACTGCATACTAATTCAGGAACCTTCGTTCATATTGTTTGACCGGAGGTTGTCATCAGGCATGTTCACTGATTTTGTTATTTCTTGGCGTCTCATCGACGTTTGATCATGATTGTTTTCCTTGGTCAGTTTACACATTTTCAGTTCCGTCACTAACCATGTTGGGCTGTACTGTACTTTCCTGACTATTTAGGACTATATCTCGCTATCAGATCCACTATAAATAGTATCTCGTTTGGTTACCCCTGGGACACTGTCACATGATAAATTTATCAAATTGGATGGTATACCAATGCCACGGACTTGGCTGTTGTCATCTGACTGCACCTGTGCCGAGTGTTGTTTAATCTAAGACAGAATCACATCACATTTTAGTATTGAGAAAAAAAAGTTTGACAATGAAGTCTAGATAGTGTAATTTAAGCAACATTGGTTTAATAATTTAAATACAAAAATAAACTAGTACATTTGTCACTAGATGATACACTATACGAACATATGCATACTGTTGACAATGCGTTGCGTTTTGACTTGTAAATACATTATTGGAGAGTCTTCTATGTTTTAGTGAAAAGTGTATGGTTGATATATTTTTAACAACGGTATTACCTTCATAGTTAAGGAGTTGCTTGTACCTTCCAATGTCACTTCAATGTGTTCTTTCTGTTTCCGAAAACATCTGCTTACAAATAAATGATACTTTTAATAACTCTGAACTTGCAATATACACTACTCAACTTTTATAATCGGTCACCAAGGTTTTTGGCAAATAACACGAATACTAAAAACTGGAAATCACCGAAACACATACCAATATTTTATTAAATTTATCAACAATGTAATCTGAAATCATTTTTTTCATTTTTGATAAACTTAATAAAATATTGGTATGTGAAAAAAAAAAAGTTTCGGTGATTTCCAGTTTTCAGTATTCGTGTTATTTTCAAAAAACCTGGGTGACCGATTATAAAAGTTGAGTACTGTATTTGTCATTGATATGCGTAAATAACAATTTCCCTATAAACATATGTTTAATGTTAAAATAAATTAACGAGATAATTTAAAGTGATGATATTTACTTTGAGAGTTTATGGATCTTACACTAAACTATACGTACAGTTTCCCCTGACTTCGCAGTCGACATACACATACAACGGCTAACATCAGAAGTATTCCGGCTACAATCGATGAGCCTGCTGCTACCGCCATGTGCACCAATGTAAATCCTTTGCCGGTATCACTTTCGTTTCTTACAACAACTGTCCATATAGTAGTAATACTCATTATTATCATACACTTGAAATCCAAAGAACCACATACACTAGGTTTTATAAAAATCTAAAACTAGTTCAACACGCGAAATAAAGTTAATATTTTATAACATTTCAAAAGATTACATCAGCACATTCATTGGTGGAATATACAAAGAAATATAAACAGATCGGACAGGGAAAGTAGCATTCAAGGAGGACAGTCAACCACAAAACACAGAAACAAACACGCAAACAGACAAACAAGAAGGCAAAAGTAATATTCAATGCAAACGACATCACAAACACAAAAGGGTTTGAACGTATTTTAACATATAAAATCGATAATTGTGTATCACATGAATTATTTAAGGCATTTTAGTATACGTTTGTATGCTATGGTAATTAAACGCTCTAAGCAGATACTCAGTCTCTACTCGACAAACGTCGATTAAAACACCATGTACGGGGGACGGTCATTAAATAGGTATATTTATAATATGTACCCCCATAATTTTTTGGTGGACATTTTTTAATATTTTTTTTACTCCTTCTCGATGTATTCTCCTTTCTTTATACACTTTTGCCAACGGTGTGGGAGCTTTCTGATGCCCTCGGCGAATCAAGATGTAGGCCTATGTCGAAGGTACTGATTTACAGCCCCAATCAATATTTCCTCCCAGCAAGCATTTTCTTCAAGTCTGGAAACAAATAATAGTCACTAGGAGCTAGGTCAGGACTGTAGGGGGTACGATGAAGAAGAGTTCCCCACTTGTATGTCTTCAATAAATCGACCGTTTTGGCAGCAGTATGAGCCGGGGCATTGTCATGCAAAAGGACAACATTCTTTATTCGAAGTCTTGGTCTCAGTTTACGCAAATTTTCGTTCAATTTTGCCAAGACAACATCAGAATAGTAGTTTGCGTTGACAGTGCGACAGTTTGGAACATAGTGCCTTGAAAGAACACCTTTATAATCCCAGAAAATGATGGCCATGACTCTCCAAGCTGAAGGCGACTGTTTGAACTTCTTTGTGGGGCGGAGATCCAGCTCTTCTCCATTGCTTAGACTGAACTTTTGAATCAGACTCAGAGTGATGAATCCATGTTTCATCCCCAGTTATGATATAGTTAAAAAAGGTATCACCTTCCTTCTTATAACGAGCTAGAAGATCTTCAGAAATTGTCTTCCGATTTGCTTTTTGGTCTGTTTTGGCACCCATCGAGCACTTACCTTGCTAATCCCCAGGCGGTCTCGAACGATCTTAAATACGGACCCTTTTGTAATGCCAAATTTATTAGCAACCTCTAGCAAGGTGACTCGCCTATCTTTCATGACGAAATCTTCAATATTTGTGACCATTTGTGGGATCACCGTGGTAGTTGTACGCTTGCTCTACCCCCACCAAAACGAGCTACCCTCGAATAAAGTGTCCTACGTGACATGCACGCTTCTCCAAACCTATTTTGAAGTCGTTTCAAAATATTAACCCGCGTTTCCCCTTCTTCAAGAAGAAACTTTATCGCTGCACTTGTTCTTCATACGTTGAGTCCATGTCACCATGTATACATACCATGTTCAAATGACCGGTTTTGATATAATATTTTGTACCAACTGAAAATTATTGTTGCATATAATCGGTCAAGAACTAAACTACCCGTGAACATCGAGCATTTTGCTCAGGTTTATGTATTGTGTAACTTATCTGTAAATGTGCATCTATTTAATGACCGTCCCTTGTATATATTGAGAGAGAGACTTTGAAACCCTAAATCCTAATGTCTCGGCAATGGTTCGTTCAAGGTTATTACTTGAGACTTGATAGGAAACTATATGTTTCCTATTCTTATTAAGCTCTTCTAGAAACATACTGGATCGCTACTTTTTGTTGTGAAACACAACGATGTATGGAGTGGCGATGATATTGATAGGCAAATCTCCGGATATCATGTATGTGGTGTATAAATCTCAATCATGCATAATGACAATACAATATTACGCGATAATATATATCATTAATTATAACGTTTTCATTGGCATAGAAGCCGTCATGTGTGATTAAATAGTTTTGACCATTCTGATGGAATATATGCCAACCGTGCAATAGTTCATTCCGTAACCGTGCAAAAGTACATTTAGTGTGCAATAGTTAATCTGAGTCATTGACGCTCCTTTTTAAAACAGCAAAGAGTCATGTGACCGTGCATTATTTCATTCCGTAAACGTGCAATAGTACATTTGGCATGCAATAGTTCATCTGTGTCGTCACGAGATTGTTTTAATGTAAACAGCAAAGCGTCGTGTTACAATAATCAACTTTATTGTATGTAGAGTAAACTTAAATATAATATAATATAGCATATATTCAATTCCTATTTTATGATAGTACCCTTCTCGGGTCAACAGTCACTCTCTCTGATAAATAGTTCTACTTTATTGACTTCTGAGGAAATAAATAGTTGTGTTATATTGATTGAAATTTTACCCCAAAAGTAACAGAGGAGAACAGTCTTATATGAGTGGGACATCCAATCAAAGCTATTAAGTTATAAAACGTATATAATGGCGTTCTGACTAGTTTCTCTAAGTTTATGTCAATACAAAGACACTGTATGCTACTATATAACACCCAACATAACATATTGACCATGCGTTTATTATTAAATTAATAATTATAAAATTAATAAACCAGAGCTTGACCTCTGAACCCATGGATAAGAATCTGGATATGAAACCTTTCTATTTCATATACACATCTTAAGCAACCACTCTGCTAAATAAAAACACCTTTCTTCAACTGATGTAGGAGGAGTTTAGTTACAATGAAAGAATAAAATCGATTTCCATCTGACTATAAGTCCCCTCTCTCAGGAAGCAGCATCCATACATCACTTCGCAAAACCCCGTTCTATATTGTATGCGTATATTATGATTATAATAGATAAGAAATGCCATTAAAATATTGAAAATCGAAAAAATGTAATATCTTTGTTTTACATTTTCACCTTCACCTATACCCCCATAGGCCAAATCCTAGATCCAAAACATGCATTGTCATCTATGCATCCTATGTACCAAATTTCAACTAATGAAAATAAATTTAGGTCATGAGAAAAAACTACTAATAGATTGCAGACAATCGAACGGACCGGCAGGACCGACAGAGCATATCCGCATTTTTTTCTCACTACTGATAATACCTACTGATAATAATTATAATAATAGTAAAGAAAGAAAACGTTTATACGAGTATAATATATTTATATGGAAATGCAAAAATTACGTTACCCTGGGTGCAGTTTTCTCCAAAGGTATCGCTAGAGAGGTTACAAACAAGTTTGTATTCACTAGTCAAAACACATCGTCCCGTACCGTTACAATATTCTGTGGAGCAATTTGAGAAATCTGCAAAATATCGTTGTCTTAGAGTTAAAAGCAAGGAGCATAAGTTATGTCTTCACTATTTATCGATTCAGATAAACTGTATATTTTCTTGCAGTGTTTGGTTTTTAAGATCAAATTGTATCATATATATAATGTAATCAGATGAGGGGATGGGACAGGGGTGGGTGGTTAGTAAGGGTTATTTCTGCCAAGGTGTTATTGGCGAAATTTATATTTTGGTATCTGCTATTGTAAAATAATATTATTGTGATCTTATCGTAATACTATTAGATTTGCCTTTGTCGAATTAAGTGTGTCCAAAAGTGATTTATGGTTTGTCAAGAATCATATATATGTATTCAAGCTGATTTAATATTTATTGACACACGTGCATTTCTTTAACACATTGTCTTGTCTTAAAGCATAACAACATGTATATATAAATATTCGTCCTCAATTTAGAAATGTCCCTCTGTAAATTCACGCAAATTGATTTAAATGTAAACTGTTTTGTGCAGAAGGATGTAATTTTAGCTCACAAGCAAAGCTTAAATTGAGCTATTGTGATTGTCGCAAGTCCATCGTAAGTCAATAAGGTCAAACGCGACATTCAAGGTGGCCGTCCTTACTATAAATAATATAAATAATAGAACATTTAAAAAACAAATTCTCACGAGTGTCTTCACAGATTTTGACAATTTATCTTTTAGGAAATAATTGCCAAATCCTAGACTATTAAAGACATCGTTGTATAAATGAAGTATTTAGAGTTATAAACGTCTTGCCCTGGATGTGCACATATTATATCAAATGGATTACATAGACTTACATAGCGAGAAACGTATTTATAAATTGGAATCCCCAGGTGTAGATATCTCATATATTGAATTATTATATAGTCCTCTTTCAAGTTTGCTCAAATGGCGACGCCGGGTTAAATTTGACCCAGTTCCGGAGGTCATAGTTTTACATAGTTATATCGAACATATTTTAAATATATTTTTCTCTCACGTCGCAAAATCTATAGGCCTAATATGTTAAATGTATCATAATCTTATATACCTTTTTCAAACAAATGTGTTCAAATATTGACTCTCGCATGGTTTACATTTATAAGGACAACTGATAAATCGTCTTTTCTAAAAGCAAACCACAATGTATTGGTCTCAAGTATTACATTTACCATATGGTTTAATTTGTCTGGGTTTAAATTTGGCACGCCTCGGGTTGACATTTTTACACAGAGTGATACAGAAATAATGTGTTTTTTTTTCTAAAATTACAAAACTTTATAGTTTATTAAAGTATCGTAATAGTACAGTGTTGAATACAGTAAAACATTACATATGATTTTAACTATGCCATTCAAAAAGAAATATAAGCGGCTATGAGATAGAATCTATAAATTCTGGTCAACATACGGAAAAATATATGACTCGGTATTTGTGAATTTACACGGTTTGCTTCTTGTCTTGTTAACATTGTAATTGTTGTTTATTTTTGGTTGCCTGGGTTCTGTTAAAGCTGTATTTTCTGTTCGATTTCTATACCTACTTTGAATGTTAATTCTGTATAATGTTATTATCATATGTGTAAGTATAAGGCAACTTGAGGACTCACTAAACAGTTATTTCCCTTGCCAGTCACGGCAGCTTAACGAAAATTTCTTGTTTATTTCTTAAAATGTGCAATATTTTCTCTTTTTTGTTGTAGGTGACAAGAATGGAACAAGTTCATGATTGCATACAGGTTTGGGTATGCCTGAATGTTTAATGTTTCTGAGCAGAGATCTGAGATTCTAATACTCGGTAGTGATACATTTGAAAATGTAAGTGAACTGGACAAATTCAAGAGGGTCTCTTCAAACTATTGATATTAAAAAAAGCAAATTGGTCAACCCCGTGTTTTGCTGGATAATTCGAGCAACAAGTTTCAAATTTCACAAACAAAATATTTTTAAGAAAATTCAGAAAGTTCTACAGTGTCCAGAAGGGATTATTACTATAATAACTTGTTCTGGAAGTTTGTATCACCTCGAGTAGGTAAATGCCAGATCAGGATCGCACGAGAGGCGTAGCCTCGAGTGTGATCCTGATCTGGCATTTACCTACGAGAGGTGATACAAACTTCAGAACAAGTTACTATAGTAATGATCCTTTTATTATATACCTATTTACATATCATTAAAATAGAATACATGTATCAAAAACAATAAATTAAAATAAAGTCAAATTAACTGAAAACCACCAACAGGAAAGACATGAAAACATGTATATTACACGCGCATGAAAACATGGATGTACATTACATTGCAACAACTACAGTACACCTGTGTTCATTACACATCACATTCTGGTGAATTTACCAACTGACATAATCTGAAATTAATCAATTAACCCACAATGTTCACAAACGCACAAACAAAAACATTCTGATAGTTCACATTTCATATTAAAACATCCATTGTTCTTAATATATTACTAGCTGGGCAATCCCCAACATTCCAATCTGACATTTTCCAAAATCTATTTTTAGTAGCATACTGATAACCTGTAGTGTGATAACCTGTAGTGTGATACGGATTGTTGTATTCCATTGTAAGAAAATGAAGGTACTATGTATGTATTATTGATAGGTATATAATAAATATATATAACAATGCATAATGAACTGTGTTGTGAGACGTTGAATGTTTTAACAGTATAATTATAAGAATGCAATTAAGTTAACATTCGTTGATATGTAAGCGACAAATCAACACAATGTTATATGTTTTCAATTTGTTTTCATTGCCTTAATGATGTGAAATTAACACTACACAGCGACGTTAACTTGCAAAATTTTCTTGTTTTATCAATAATTAAGTAGTCAATATGTAGTTGTTATCTATAATTTAAAACTAAGGCGAGTTACTGCATTTCAGACAAGGGAAAAAGAAGGATGTAAAAAAAAAAGCAACTAACCGACCTCGTCGACTTCCATTATCCGGTATTTTAAACGTTATGGAAATCGACGATGGAAATCCGATGCACACTGAACTGAATGGAAAAGACAGAAAATGGATCGGCCTTCCTTTGCATATTTATTACACCAGTGTAATATGATATATATATATCATGGATGTATTACTCTCCCACACCGCAAGGCGATAAACAAAAATAATCGGGAATTTGTAATTGCAGTATAAAGAGTTTGAATATTAAGAAGACCATTATTTTAGAACAATCATGATAACGTTGCCACAAGTATCATACTTGAAGTTATTATATACGAAAGCGTATTCTGGCTACGTAATGTTGTGCTATTTTCACATTAAAGCAAAACAAATAAGTTGAAATCATGATACATTTTGTTGCTTTGCTTTTTACGCATATTGATTTAATTTTAAACAATTTGCAATAACCTCGATGCTTTGTCGATATTATGTTACGGATGTCTATCTTGGACGAAGCGAAGATCTTATTTGACAAACTTTGAAAGATATTGACTTTAATTTCATATTTGTAAAATTTGCTTAAAATCGACGAACAGAACAAAGTTGGCACACGAACGGACTTACGACAGTCACTAATACGTCATCCTGCACACGCTGTGTATTAAAAATGAAAGTGAAATGAATGTTGTTTAAAGGCCTATCAACTTTGTATATGTTCTTTAGAGACGATTGCATATATATATATATACGGTTCTTCCACGTGCTAGGGGGATAGTCTTTGATACACAGGACGCGTGGATTACGTCCCCATCCGACGAACAACATAATTACCCTCTGAATTACTATTGGTTCTATCACACGTAGCTGCGATTCCCCACACTGTTGAATGCACAGAACAGTTGCCGACAATAAAGCAATCATCTGAAGAATGTCTTCCTGAAAATATAAATATTCTAGTTTATTTCAAATTTTAGACTGATCCTGGCAGTTAGATGTTTCGATAACCAAGCTGAGCTAAAGATATAATCCCTTCTTACAATATACAAGTGCAAATTCCTTTGCACAAAACAGCAAGCCTAGAGAGATACTTGAAATCTTAAATTGCACAAACAGCCTTACCTTTCTCTCGTGTCTGTGTTTATTGCTTCCAAGGGATCCACTTTTCAGTATTTATAAAATCAGTGTGCATGTACCTTTACAAACAGCTCCAAAATATTAACTTCTTGTCTTACTAGCGTTAAATATCTCGTTAAAACAATATTGTGCTTAAGCTTATAACAAATCTGTGATTGATTTATTTTATCAATTAAAAATTCAGGAGATGTTCTTGATAAATTTGCAGTAAGTGTCAAGTTTCATATATTAGTATTTATGACGTTTCAACACTAAATAAAAACTTATCAAAGACAAGCTTATTGCTCTTATTTAATCTTTTGCTAGAGAAAAAATCTACATCTTTGTCCTGTATCAATATAGAAGTGTTTTTTACTAACGGCAATTTATATGCTTTAGAATATTTCACTGACATGTTAATTGCAAGTATTATGTTTTTTTCTCTTCGAAGTTCTGAAAACGGATTATATTGACATTACCAGTAAATTAGGCAAATGGCTAGTGGGCGGAAAAGGGGGACTTTCCCGTACAGAGTAATATCTAACAAGCAAGACATGCACACTGAACACAATTTCCAATTACTCACTTTTGTATCTTAACGAAATTTCATATTTTAAATATATTTTAGAATAGCTGTGTGACAAGTATTTTGTTTTGATCAATAGTTTGTAAAATATGTGTTTTTTGTTTAAAGTGTTACATCTGATGCAGATGTCTATAATAAAATGAAACTTGGATAAGCCTGTATTATCTTCGTTTTAATTAAAAATAATTTGAAATTAAAGTAAATTTTATTCAGCTTCACATAAACAAATTTCAAATATTTCTATGCATTATTTGTGGTAGTGCTAATAAGACATTAATCAATATAAGTTTACAAGCAATCCTCTTCTCTGAAACCACAAAGCTATGTAAAACATTTGACCCTCGGTCGGGCCCAAATGTGAACCCAAGTTCCCCATTTGGATAAACTAGGTAGAAAACTACAAACTTAAGATACATGCAACATATTTATTAGACCTTTAACTTTTGCAGTTCAAAGAAAAAAAAAGTTTAATGATTGTCCTATATAAATTTATCTAAAAATGTGGCCACTAGGGAAGTTGGAAATTTTAACCCTACGTCACTATTTAAAATAATTTACGGTCAAGGACTATTAAGGTAATGATACAGTCAAATATTACACTTATAATTACTGTAAATTTAGAGTTAAAGATTGCTAAAGATGTTCCAGTATTCCTTTATGTTGAACTGTGACCCCGGGGAGAAGACTTTTACTCCATTAAAACTGTGACCTTTGTGGCCAGGACAAATTTTACTCCTGGGTAACCATCTGAACAAACTTGGTAGAGGACTATAAGCTTATGCTATAAGTATTGGAACTCTAGCTGATGATGTTTCGGAGTACAATTATTTGTTTTTAAGTGTAGGTTAATTTATTAACCGTAGTTTTGAAGGGCACAACGTGACAGGACCCCGGAGGAACCTCCCTGCAAGTGCTTTCCTGCATCCAAATGCTTACATATATATATACAGCCTCGTTTTGGCTTCTGGCTTCCATTGGAATTTTCGGGAAACACTTTGGTCTATCGGAGATATTATTTTCGAAAATTATCACTTCTACGATAATTTCAAATCTCAATCACCACTTTCATAATGTCAGGACGAAGCGGGAGAAGCCGTACGCGATCAGCACTATCAGATCCAGCTCCTGCAAAGGCAAAACGGGGACGGAAAGCTAAAAGTCCTTCGCCGCCACGTTTTAGAAGCCGATCGCCGCCTCCCAAATCGGCGAATTTGGACGATAGCCAGCCGGAAAATTGGACAGTCACAAAACTTCTGACAGAACTAAAAAGAAAAGGTATGGTTTTACCTCCGTCAAACACCGCATAAAACTTTATTAAAAGTGTATGTCCAGTTACCACGGATGATCGAATCTGAACAGAGTCATGACAGTGAGGCTGATTTGTCAAATTCTATAAATAGTAACGCTGGTGCGGGCGGGTCACGTGATTCCGATTCTGATGACGTCGGTGTCAATATCCAGAACACGGAGGTAAACAACGGGTCCGGCCTGGTTATAGATAGAATGCGCAGGGAAATGCTCGATATCCAGACTTCACTGGCAGTAATTTCCAGAAAAATTATCACCTCGCCTCAAAATGAGATACAGGACCCCATCCTATTCCCAGATACGCCTCGTCTCCGCCGCCAGATCGATGACTTGCCGCCGGTCAACATCATACCACCTAATGTGCCATCGGCAATTCACAAACATAAACACGTCAATTTGGCCTTGCTACTTATTCCTGGTACTGACACCACCAGCGAGACTAAAATCATCGACCAAGATGGCCAGCAGATCGTCATAAAAGCAGGAGATGCTAGACTCCACAGACATCTCTCCATTCACGAATTTAGGTCGGCCTTCACCAAATACAGAAACGTCCTCTGTGAAGTGGAACCTTATCGAAGGAAGGAGTTGGACTCCTATTGTGAAAAAATAGACGAGATGTACTACGATTATGGTGGTACTTACTTCTACCAGTACCACCAGGCGTTTTCTCAGAAAGCTGAGCAATATGAACTGCAAGGCATACCGGTAGACTGGTCCGCTTGCGACACGAAATTGTTTTTACGAGTATTTGCGGGTTTAAAGTCCGTCACATGTGACTCCTGCAATAGCTCCAGCCACACCACCGGTTTTTCTGCCCCAGTCAAGCTAGGACGTACCCCGATCACTCGTCTTTCGGCAGGGGGCGAAGCTTGGCAATGCAGCCAGACCAAGCCTCCAACATGAGGTATCAAAGCGCTTCTGCCACCGTGCAACGGGCTCACCACGACAGATTTGGAAGGCCCGAAGTATTACACAATGGGAAAGAAATCTGTAATAATTTCAATGCAGAAGGATGCACTCGGATCCATACTAACAATATTGTGCACATCTGCATGATCTGCAAAGGGCAGCATCCAGCGTATACTTGCATTAAAGGTGGGAAATCTACTCCTAAACTGCCAGGGTCCAGTAAACCATGACCTTTACTCAAAGCGACAACACCCATAAATATTGATAGGTTAGAAAAGGAACTTTTACATCACCCTGATACACCGTTCGTGAATAAACTCATCAGTGGCTTACGGGAAGGCTTTGATACCGGTATCAAACATTTACCAACAAAAGTTTTTCAATCTCCCAATTTACTATCAGCTAGGCGACAAGCACACACGGTAACAGAGTTGTTGGAACAAGAGGTATCAAAAGGCTATGTTATTGGACCATTTAAAACGCCACCTTTTGACTTGTACAGAATTAACCCACTGGGCCTTGCCGAAAGTAAATATTCCAAATAACAAAGGTTGATAGTCGATTTGAGTGCGCCACATAACAATGAGGAACATGCCAGTGTAAATAGTTTAAATGACAAAACGAATTTTCCGTTTCTTATGTTCGGGTGGATGATGCAGTCTCTGCAATTAAAAGTAATGGTCAGGGCGCCATGCTTTGCAAAACGGACATAGTTGATGCATTTAAGCTTATACCGATTCGCCCAGATTTGTGGAGATACCATGGGGTATCCTGGAAAGGAAGTTTTTATTTCTTCACTAGATTGTGTTTTGGATCTAGAAGTTCACCAAAGATTTTCACTTTACTGTCAGAAGCCATACACTGGATAGCTACTACAAACTTTCAAATACCAAAATTACTGTTTCTGCTTGATGACTTCCTGTCCATTGTATCGCCGTCTTCCGATGGTTACAGAGCAATGGCTCTTCTCACTCATGTATTCGGAATCCTGAACATTCCATTACATCCCGTAAAGACATTGGGGCCAGATACTACAATGATATTTCTTGGGATTACACTAGATTCTGTCAACATGGAAGCCTCCCTTCCTTCCGACAAAGTTGATCGCATTAAACAAGTCATGTCAACTATTTCGAGAAAGACATCAGTTACAAAGCGTGAATTGTTGAGTTTACTTGGTCATTTAAATTTTGCCTCACGCGTTGTAATACCCGGGCGTAGTTTTGTTTCATACTTGTTGAAATTAGCGGCATCTGTCAAGGAACTTTTCCATCACGTACACCTTAATCAAGCGTGTATTAAGGACATGGATATGTGGCTGAAATGTCTGGGATCGTGGAATGGAAAGTCCTTTTTTTTTATGATGACAAGGTTATAGACTCCATGGTTACGGGGGGTACTTCCAAGGCAGGTGGTTCGCAGAACCATGGCCAACAGACTTACCAAAGCTGGGCGACCCAGACATGTCCATCGCTTTCATGGAATTAGTCCCCATTGTTACCAGCGTTGTAGCCTGGCATAAACTGTGGACGCGAAAACGTATCGTATTCCATTGCGACAATGCAGCGACTGTAGCTATCATTTCAAAAGGGCGTAGTAAATCCCCACTAATTATGACGCTTATGCGTCGACTTACATTATGTGCAGCCGAGGGCAATTTCATAGTCCATGCAAAGCATATTCCAGGGAAAATCAATGCAATCAGTGAAAGTCTGTCTCGTTTTCAGATGGCACGATTCCGGACACTGGCGCCCCAGGCAGACAGACATCCAACTCTGGTGCCCCACCTAGACAGCCTGTATCTCACCTAGATAGCACAGTGGAGGCACTTTGTTCAGCGGCCTTGGCAAAAGGTATAAAATGTCTATACCAATCTGCCTACAAATGTTTCACTCAATTTATGGAGCAGCATTCTCTCTGGCATGACCAAAGTTCTTTTCAACCACCGATTACGAAAGACACGCTTGTTTATTTTGTCGCTCATTGTGTCAATCGAGGCTTACGACATGATACTGTTAAACAATATTTATCGGGCATACGTCATTACTATCTAAAATATAATGTTCCGTCGCCCCTTTCTACTCCGGCAAACTTGCAACGTTTACAAGTTGTGTTAAGAGGTCTAAAAAAGTCACAGTGTAACCTTTCTCATCAGAGGCTGCCCATTACATTCAAGGTTTTACACGATATAGTCAACATCCTAAATGATGGTTTCCTTGGGGATTACAACAGTCTCATGTTAGCTACGGCCTCCAGCATGGCTTTCTTTGGCTTTCTTCGTTGCGGTGAATTCACAGTATCAGACCGCAAGTTCGATGCCTCGCTTAATTTGTGTATTAACGATGTAGAGCTTGATGATGACGGTTCCAAATATGTATTACATTTGAAAAGCTCGAAAGTCGACATTTTCCGAAAAGGAGTTCCAATTATTATCAATGCCACTCGTACAGCGGAATGTCCAGTTCGTTACATGAACACTTATGTGAACTTGCGTTTGCAATCCAAGGCAGCACTTTCCGATCCTCTGTTTATTACATCAAGGGGAACCGTACTTAACAGAGAATACTTCATTGCTAGTATCAAGTCGTTGCTTATCAAGCTTGGATTAAACTCCAAATTGTATTCCGGACACAGCTTTCGTATTGGTTCTGCCACTACAGCAGCTAAGGCGGGTGTGCCGGATCATCTCATTAAAACCATGGGCAGATGGTCATCGGACTGCTACTTGCGATATATCAAAACAGATGCAGAGGCAATAGGCCAGGCGCAAATCAGGATGTGTCATTTAACCTAAGTTTCATATGCTGTTTTAATATTGCAGGAATGCATAGGTTCATAAAGTTTTCTTAGCAAAACTTTAAAGTGGGGCATTTTAATTGCATTACAACAGCTGAAAATTGTACAGCGAGTGTTTAATACTCTGTATAGTAGGCAGGATCTGCGCAAGTCCACTTGGTGGTGGACCCTTTTACAGTTCGCCACTATGCTTTCCTCTTTAATTGTACGATGACCGGACAGGCTGTGGACCCTGTGATGACGCCTACCTAAAGCCCATTGGGACGGTGGCGTTTGATGTTTGTCCATGATCTTTCTTGTCGTGCCCTTAATGGTTTATTCTCTTACTGCTCTGGCTTCTGCAAAGTCATTGAGTACCTTCATTGTGGCTTTCTAGGCTATTGTTTTTTTGTATTATATTTACACGAGCATATTTGTGTTTTACTTATATTGCCTATTGATGCTGCCTTGTTGGTTAGAGATTAGATCATGGCGGGGATTTCTTTATTTACACTGTCCTGTTTTAATGGGATGACAGTAGGGTAAGTGTGAGGTTTGGTGCACCCTAGAACCGGTTTAAACCCCCAGTGGCCTACTTTGCCACTGACCGTTCCAAGGCGGTAGCCCTATTGTCAACCCTTTTGTGTTTGTGATGTCGTTTGCATTTTTTATTACTTTTGTCTTTTCGTTTGTCTGTTTGCGTGTTTGTTTTTGTGTTTTGTGGTTGACCCTTTTACAGTTCGCCACTATGCTTTCCTCTTTAATTGTACGATGACCGGACAGGCTGTGGACCCTGTGATGACGCCTACCTAAAGCCCATTGGGACGGTGGCGTTTGATGTTTGTCCATGATCTTTCTTGTCGTGCCCTTAATGGTTTATTCTCTTACTGCTCTGGCTTCTGCAAAGTCATTGAGTACCTTCATTTTGGCTTTCTAGGCTATTGTTTTTTTGTATTATATTTACACGAGCATATTTGTGTTTTACTTATATTGCCTATTGATGCTGCTTTGTTGGTTAGAGATTAGATCATGGCGGGGATTTCTTTATTTACACTGTCCTGTTTTAATGGGATGACAGTAGGGTAAGTGTGAGGTTTGGTGCACCCTAGAACCGGTTTAAACCCCCAGTGGCCTACTTTGCCACTGACCGTTCCAAGGCGGTAGCCCTATTGTCAACCCTTTTGTGTTTGTGATGTCGTTTGCATTTTTTATTACTTTTGTCTTTTCGTTTGTCTGTTTGCGTGTTTGTTTTTGTGTTTTGTGGTTGACTGTCGTCTTTGAATGCTGCTTTCCCCTTTCCGATATTTTTATCCTTTTTTTTTTTTTGTCATTTTGGCGTTAGTGCGAGTTTGAAGTATTCCGGTAATCGGGTCATCGTTAAAGTTTTGAAGGCAGTTATGGAAATACGAGTTTCCGCAGTATTTCCATTTTTGAGAAGATAAATACGAGTGTTCTTAGTATATCTTTCTATGGCCGTCATAGTTACAATTTTGAAGGCAGCTATGGAAATACGAGTTTCCGCAGTATTTCCATTTTTGAGTAGATAAATACGAGTGTTCTTAGTATATATTTCATGGCCTTCGATAGGAATCGGGCGTACCAGTAATCGAATCATGGTTTCAAGTAAGTCGTGGAAATACGAGTTTCCGTAGTATTTCTGCTTTTGTGTATATAAGAAAAACGAGTGTTCTTAGTATATCTTTACAGGGCCTTTGATAGGAACCGGGTGTACTGGTAATTGAAGGTATGAAATGAAAAACAAACAAGATCCGCTTCTACAGCATGTCACCAAGACCACATAGGACGACTACAGAGTTATTTATAGGATAGAGGTCCCCATTTCCACTTCCAAGTTCTCCAAGGGATACTAGATGAACCATATTTTTCTTATTTGATTCGCTGTTTATTTCAACCGCGATGATTTATGCTGTGTGTCATCCTTTGGAACTGCAAAGAGAAACTCTATACATGATATATCCTGTACTTGTGTCATGTTATACTTTCAGAATAAGCTTTGTCAGGCATACAGTGACCAAGCCCACTTTATGGCTTCAAGTAAACAACTATGTTCTTTCAGTTTCTTTATTTTATTTGTTTCTCGAATACGCACTTTATTGATCATGTCGTTCGATCTACTTCTACATTACTAGTTAATTTCCTGTTATAGCTACATATCATTGTTGTTTTAGTTATGATGTACTTAGCATGTTATTACTAGTGCATTTGTACCTATTTTGGGTTGCAGCTCCTGTTGGTCAATAATTGCTTTTGGGTGCTCTTCGCTCAGTCCATTTGACCTTAATGAACTTCACTCGTTTTGGCCAATACATAACTCCGGTTATATATGCACCCCCAAAAAACTGTAGAAGGAACCAATACAGCCACTAAGCGTCTGGTATAAAGTTTCAACCTCGTCTGTTAAATAGCCCAGGTTGTCCCCAATTGGTTCTTTCCTGCAGCTTTTGGTTATAGTAATACAGTGGATCTTGGCTGACACACATCATTGCAGTCTGGTTCTGGGGCCGACCGGGTACCGCCTCCTGCGAGGCCTACCTGCTGCCTCTAGCCAGGACCTGCCGGGTACCGCTCATGCTGGGACTACCTGCATCCGGGTACTGCTCAATGGGCCTACCTGCAACTGTTCTAACGCTTTCCAGTTACCGCTCATCATGGGCCTACTTGCAACCGAGTACCGCTCAATGGGCCTTCCTGCAAACGCTGCAACTGTGTTCTAACGATGTCCAGTTACCGCTCATCCTGGGCCTACTTGCAACCGGGTACCGCTCAATGGGCCTTCCTGCAAACGCGTTCTAGGACATTACTGGTACCACCTCACTCTCGGGGCGGCCTACCAACACATGTATCAGCCAAGGTCACTGAATCACAGATAGGACTGTGCAAGTTAGGCCCCCGTAAGCCAAAGTAAAGTTTTATATTACATATTTTATTGAAGAAATAAATTGTTACAGTACGAAGGCGTCCTCTTCCTTCCTGGTCCAGTTGGGTCCTTTAAAATGTTGTTCTAAAAAGCACTATGGAAAACTGTAATCCAAAGTTAACTCCAGGGTCACTATTTTAATACATATGGTAGAGAGAGGGTAATAAGCTAACTATTCATGCAGCTATGATAGCCCTATACCTGGATAAATACATACAAACAATAGATCCTCAGACACTTTATTTGCGCAACTTTCTTAACCTATGATTCGGCGATCAGACACAGGCGAACGTTTATTAAAAAAAATCTATGTTTTTGATTCACGAGAAGAAGCTGTTTTAACCTTTCGATGCTTTATAGTAATGATGGACATCTTGGATAATGCACTGACTTTTTTTAACTTTGAAAGGCATGCGCATTGATGCAGGTAACATCCATGTGAATTTGGTCAACATTAGACAAGTCATTTATGATGTCGTCTAAGCAATTATTGACAAACAGACGGACGACCGGAGGACGACGAATAAACATTGATGAAATAGCTCATTTGAGCCTTTGGAAATTATATTCATTAGCAAATAAATCAATAGTACAATAGTTGTAAAACTATGCAGTTCATTTACATGCACATCTATGTTTTAGGGTGACACATATTTAAGTGATGTTCGACATAGTCCAAAGCAGGAATAACGGTATAATTAGAAATATGTATGCATCAAATATTACTTGATGACATGAGGGTATTGTGTATAATATAATATTATTTTAAATCAGTTTATGCATGACTCTAACCGGAATTATTCGCTTTATTGAACGTTATCGCTGGATGACGTCGACGTCAACAACACTTTTTGACGTCATAACTCAACGTCACAGTTCGTTAATTTTGTGTTCGGAGTTAGTTATTAATATTTAAAGATTATGAATATTCTTTTACTGAGAAATCTCAATCTTTCGCCGATAAAAATGTAACAAATATGTATATGTTTGCCACTGATCGTTCCAGTTGTCAGCCCTTTTATGTTTGTGGTGTCTCATACTTGGCTCCTATTTATCCTTATAATTTGTATTTGTTTTGAATGCGTAGATTTGGTTGACTGTGTTCTGTGAATGCTACATTTTCTGTTTGACTTTATGTATACTTTTTCAATATATTTTTTAGTCTAAAGATTCGTTATTAGATGATTAGTTTAAGTCGCAGACAATACTTCTATATCTCCTTTCATGAAAAGAAAAGAATACAGATTCGGTCCTTGTAGAGATATTAGTATTTATTGCGAGTGGTTTAATATAGATATGCTATTATTACGATACATTGACAATATAATAACATGTAAAGGTTTACTTGTATTATAGTTGATCTCCCATTTGCATTCAAAAGGACAATAACCTATTTGAATTGAAGGACAGCTGCCCCGTCGACATAAATCTGAAATACAGGAGTACTTACTAGATACATATTAAGTGTAGGTTTATATGATGTCATCTCTATCGTTAACATTTTAGTCATTATTTTATTGACATTCTGACTAAGACATGCAACGTTGTCCTTTCATACCAGTTTTCTCTTTCTTAAATTATTCGTTCATTCGTCCATTACAAAGACTAAATGTCAAACATGTGCGAACAGGATCATATGATCTCAGATTTGAAGAGAGTTTCACATGCAATTAAAATATCAATTTCAGTGTCATCAACACGTCCAATCCTTTAATGTATTCTTTAATAGGCTTTAATGTGGTGACCATTAAAATGAAGATTTCAATAATAGGTAATAAAGCTATGTCCAAGTGACCAGTATAAAATGACAGGGCAGTGGCATGCTAATAATCAATTACCTTTTCCCAAAATACCTGTTATTTCCACATAGCTAGCAGAAATCAGGTGCTAAATTAATACGAATACATACTGATTGTGAGACTTTACATATAACACATTCCGAACCTGTATACCCAAACTCGTCAAAACACTTTATTACGTCTGCCAAACTGAAAATATAATGTTTAATTAGTAAATCTTTCAGACTTTCATGCATATATATTTACAAAGAAATTATTTCTTTAGTTATTTATCACATGCCATATTGTTTACCTGAGATACATATGCTGTAGTGTTTCAATGGCATACTATGACTGATTAAACGATTCTAAAGCGTAAATAAATATTATATAATAACTATGCCATTTTGATCCGTGTATTTACCTTGACCTCTAATGTGTTACGTGATACCTTGGGAACATACGATACACAGTAATATAATTTCCAATTACATACGTTCTTGATTAGAACGATCTAGAACGGAATCTAACAGCGCAATACAATTGGACGCTTACTTAGCTAAACAGGAAAACATTTCGAAAATTTGAAAACCTTCTGATGGAACATGTACAAGAGATTTGATCACCAAAAACATATATTATGTTTCCAATGTTTATTTTTAGTTATTAACGACATTATATGTATGGTAAAAAACAAGTAGAGAGAGAAACGAAAAGTTTGATGGACAGAGAGATAGATGGAATCAAACAGGATATGTAGAGGTATTTACTCCAGGACCAGGCAACGCAAATGAAGAAACGTGTTTGGTCGTGTCAGTTTGTA
Organism: Cyrtodaria siliqua; assembly: GCA_037043455.1. NCBI lineage: Eukaryota > Metazoa > Mollusca > Bivalvia > Adapedonta > Hiatellidae > Cyrtodaria > Cyrtodaria siliqua. The sequence goes on along the minus strand of JAWPHD010004870.1, from coordinate 18,461 downwards.
ATGTCATTAAAAAAATTATCATGCATACTCACCTGTAGCCGATGTTCCAGAACACCTTATCAAACATGTAACGTACTGCACGATCACAAGCTGTAGCTGTATTACATTCCTGCATGGATGCTGTCAAACTACATGAATACATGACTGAAATAAACAGGTATAATAAAACAGAATTAAAATGGTTTAAAAAAAAAAAGAGTATGATAATGGACCTTTAGAAACGGCCGAGCACGACACATACGAAATATTGCAGTCTCGGTTTGACTGAGACTGTTCATGAGCGGTAGTGAAATACGCTAGCTACCGCTCACGCCCTCTAGCCCCGGGTTGAGCAGAACTCAATATTCATAAAATCAACAGCACAACATTTTAACCATCCTGAAGATGGCATGCATATGGCGGTGGACATGGAGTTGACGTCTTCCCCATGTCGTACGGCGTATGGTCCCAGTATCTAATAAAATGAAATGCCCCGAAGAGCGAAATAATTCCAAGACTGCTTTACTCGGCTTACAGCTAGTACACTATACACTAAATCGAATGCCTCAGTGTAGGTGAGTGTTTACTTGTAATTTCATGTTCACCAGGTCATTGTTAATTCTTGCGAATCTAAGTATTTATTCAATAACATTCAACATAAAATGGGACATGACAATATGTGATGCTATCAGTCGATTTCAGTGGCAGAGATTGGGACATATGTTACCGGGCCACGCTCCCAAATACCCATGCAAAACTCCAGAAGCATTTCACAAACTATTCAGCAAGAAATAGATTGTCTCATCCAGGCCTCTTTGTCGGAAAATACACACCAAGCTGACATCAACTTTTTTGATAGCTTTCGTAAGGATATGAAGTTAACCCTTTCCTGGCCTCCTCCATTGCAAGTTATAACAGAGTATATTGTATTCATGTCATTGAGGCAGTATTCTGCAATCAGCTATGTCAACAAATTAAATGACTTTCCAGATCATACTAAGAAGTTCATGGTCAAAAGCATGCTTGAAGGATTGTGTAGGTGCAGTAAAAGCAATGATAATAGGCAACCCATCACTCATGCAGTTTCGGCAAAATTGATACAGGCCTTAGATCTAGTTTGCATGCCTCAATATGAAAGTATGTTGTTTGCTGCCTTTTCTCTTGCTTATGTAGCACTATTGAGAGTAGGTTAGTTTGCATTACCTAATAAGAATACTAAAAATACCTGTCTTAAGTGTAGACGATGTAATATTGGACACGGAGACCATTAGACTTTACTTTAAAGCATCAAAAACTGATCAGAGGCATGTAGGTACCTCATTAGACATTTCAATATGTGAGGGAAACCAATTTTGTTACGACCATTTGTTTATGAAACATAGAACACAAATTCGTGGGTCTCTGTTTTGTCACTTTGATGGAAGCTTACACTTACAACATTCCAATGTAATGCTGTTTTAAAAAAGTCTCTCCGATTGGCAGGTTTCAGCAACCAAAGCTTGAAGTCCCATTCATTCAGAATTGGCGAGGCCACTTCTATGTTTCATAAGTCGATTCAATTTAAAATAATAAATATCGAGGCCGTTGGTGATCCAATTCGTACAAATCATACATTCGTTAAGTTACCATTACTGGTTGTGATATTAATAATGTATAAAAAATAAAAAAAATAAAAAAAATAAAAAAAGGTAAATATTAGAAATTTTAACGACCAGTTTTCATACTAAGAATCCGTATGAGTTAAAGATGTTGCCCCTATTGAAGGTTATATGCCTCTAGTGCAAAATGGTTTAATGAACCCAGCGATCCGAATTTAGGCCATTAATTTAAACACAGCACTAGAGATCCGTTACCGGCCCCTAGTGCAAGGTGTGACAATGATATAATGATATGTTATGCAAAGTGTAATAGCAATAATATATCTATCACTTGTGGTCATACACTACATTAAGGACCCGTTTCCGGGCCCTAGCAACAAGTAGTAATGATATATATAGATGTATATGGGTCATATTGTACAATGTACAGCTATTATATACTGATGGAACTAGAAAAACGCTTTCCATCTTTATTTTAAATGATAATAAACGATTTATAGAGTCATAATTGTTTCCAATTAAATAACATGCATGTACAAGACGGGTACACGTCCTAACTGTACTCAAGTCGTTTTAGGTCCACACTCGAAGCTCAAAGTCTGGATAATGGGATCATCAGTTATAAGGGATGCATTCCAGCTAGCTGTTCATCGCCCAGACCGGGCTCACTTGGGTCTCCTAGCTAGTAACGGGAGTATCCTATGGGAGTTTTAAAGCAGGCATGAGGTTTGAAGATTTGGAGGAAAAAAACAATACTTTATTACAGTTAAATGAAACGCAAACCAACATTTTTAATTTTACATTGCGGTGGTAATGACAAAGCTGTTTAACAATTTAAATTAGCTTTTGCCCAATACATTCTTGGTCTGATCTCAGATACTACCACGCTTATCCACGATATATTAACTCCAACGTTATTGCAAATAAGACCAAGAACAGAATAAACAGTTGTCTAAGTACATATTTCATTAAAAACGGAGTACCGAAACATGCGCTATGTTCGCCGAAAATGAAAATACACACTTATCACAATCGGGCTATGACATTATGCTAAACACATTATCAGGGGCTCTTAATAGTTTTGCTACAACAATGTTCAATGCTTCCCCAATATGGGTTGAAATGGGTCATGGCTGTGATTTAGATTCCGTGTCTCTGCCAAAATGTAGCTAGCACGCGAGGCGGAAGGTCCCCTCATTTTTATAGTAACTACTTCACTCGGGAACCTTTTTGGCATTTGCTAGCGGGATATGTTTCGCGTCCGTTGACGGAGCAACATAATCACCTGTATTTAACAGTTTGCCTAATTGGAAAGTAATACAATTATAAAACATGTATTAACACAGCCATCATGGCCATATTATGCCAAACATTTTAGATAAATGTAAAACAAATTCCTGCTAATTGTTATTATGACTTCCTAACATTTTCGTAAGTGTTTAATATAAGTTTCAAATCGCACAAGGATTAAAACCTTTATGCACTTGGGAAAGATGGAATTCCCTTCCAGGTCCTCATTATATTCATTATAAGGGAGCCGACTCGTGAGAGCATGTTGAGTATATACTCAAGGGAGATCACTGGACGTCCTTCTAAACTCGGTAACGTTAAATTTTTTGCTCTCAAAAATATATTTATAAGGTCATTTAAACTCGATATAAGATAATCCCACCATACCCTCCATTCATTTTCTCCTTCTGCTGTGTTTCTTATATATTTACAGTTACGTGTCCTTGAGTCAACGTCATGTCTGAGTTACAGATATGATTACGTGGATGTTCGTTCTCAATAATAGACTTTCTACACTCAGAATAGTACGAGCAGTTGCATAACCGTCAGTATCCGTTATCGGGGCCAAGGACTTGTCTTATGTTGTTATTACGTCAGCATACGTCATCGGGGCAGACGATAGACCTATCGATAATAAACGTCAGCCTCCGTTATCGTGGCAGACGACAGTCAGCCTCCGTTATCGGGGCAGACGACAGACGAGCATTTGCTAGCGGGATATGTTTTGCGCCCGTTGACGGAGCAACATAATCACCTGTATTTAATAGTTTTTTAATTGAAAGTAATACAATTATAAATAATGTATATAAGTATAAAAGCAAATAAAAGTGTTAGGTTCATGGTCCCTGGTTCAATTCCCGATTCGGACAACTAATTTGTTATAAAATACATTCGAACACATTGTGTATTGATGTTGCTGTACGAAGGCTGGAGCAAAATGGATATTTTATGCATCAGTTTCTGGCTGGCTTATAAACCATTTTTTTGGATGTTCGGCATCTGTGACTCATTCATATCCATCAGTTAGTACCACATTACGTGAACCAAGTATTAACTTTTAAACACCATTCAAAAGTTTGCAAATTGTAAAATTAATTAGGTATTTTTAAACAGGTTATCACATTTGTTTCAGTACAAAATGATTTTAAAACGTTTTTATTGTCGAAATATCCACTATTAAATACTGCTAATATAAGCTTTTCCATTGCTTAATGGAATTAAGACGGGACTCACGTAATGATTTAATAGAATATTCAATATTCCAAAAGTAACTGTTACATTCGCAGAACACTGTCAATCAAAAACAAGCAACAATTGCATGGATAAATAATCATCAAGAATCACAGTATACGACCCAACGATATACAGTAGGTGATCACTGACTTACCTAATATCATTACAGCAATATACTTTGCCATCTTGTAACTGTCAATGTTAGTCTGGTGTTTTTTTGTGACAGGCACCTTGTAATAAAACACAAACATTTTAAATTCTGTTCATTTAAGTTTCTTGTTTTAAAGCGAAATTAGATATTAATTGTAGTAAATCAATATACAAAAATAATGTTATATCAATGTTTTGGCTTCATTAGTCTATGGTTTGAGGAGGGGTTTGCAAGCATATGTCTAAATCAGAGTGCTTAGTTGACAGCAAGGGCCTTTACGCATAATAAACGAACCTCTTCGAAAATATTACCTGAGTTTGCTCACCTAAGGAAATCTTAAGCCCTACGTCGTATTTCATCCGTTGACTGCTGCTCTTAAACCGCGAAGCACATTTTATCTAAAATTCAAATGGATAATTCTTAGATCGATACCTAAGTCAACTTAACATCTAAGATGTGCACATATATTAAAAAGAACACAAACCGTAAATAGTATTTTTCTTATAAGAACCGATAAACACATTTCGACAGCTTTACTTACATGAAATCGCTAGGTTTCAGACAGACGTTAACAGTTGTTAGCCAATCTGAGCAAAACTCAGTGGAATATTGTGGTAGAATGTTGTCCGCACGTACCCCGTCCGTTAACGTTAACCTACAGAACATCTTCTCATACAATTTAACCAAATGCGTATGGATAATCCTTAGATAAGGTCCGGTGTTGTACAGATTAGGTCAATCCACTATTCCAGATGGACGATGTTACTGAAAATAGCTCCTAAAGTAAAACAACTTCTCACGAAATGATCTTGTACCATAGATTATCATTTTTTCTTCAAATGAAGCCTCAGAAATGTACACCGTTTCCTGAAATTGATTCTTACATACACCTTACTCCGAGATGTTGACTAAAGATACTAAAACAGGAACCGTTATTCGAACAGGCAATGTAGCATTCACAAAGCGTCAGCCGTTCAAAACACACATTAAAAACAAACAACAGTAACTTGGTTTAAAAGAAACAAATTAACTGACACCACAAACATAAAAGTGGTGACATCAGGGGACAGGACACTATTTAATGACGATTCCTTCCCGTATGTATGTGCATCTTTTTGACGCATACCTGTACATATATATAAGAGCGACCATGTACACAAATACCACACATTTTCAATGTTTTATATATGTTTCGTTAGTATTCATTATTATTAACCTCAAACAACTGTTTAGATAATGAATACATGAGTTGATACAATAACATCAAGTATAGTTTCAGTATTTTATGAAGACCTTGGCGAGATTTCTTGGTTTATCCGCTGCATGTATTGATTGTTCATACTTACCGTATGCATGTCAGTATGAAACTAAGAATTAATTTAAATAAATAATTATTACTGAATTGACGACCGTATACTATTTTTACATGCATAATCCATTTAAATGAAAAACATGGGTATGTATAACTTAACGGCTAAAGAGAAAGTCTGTGATTTGTTTTGCTCCAAAACCCATACATTTTAGAAATGTAAGGGTTATGATAGGTTTATTTTCTTTTTTATAAAAGTATGGTGACATATGTTTTTTTATTTCATTTTCTTAAAATTCACGATATTTGCTATTTATTGGAACTGTTTTTTTGCCTAAAAATTTCTCTTCCCCCAAATCTGCCGTTTTGTCTAAGGATAGTCAAGGCAATAAAAGTAAAGTTGACGTTTATATTCGCATTAATCATGCATTTTCTTCATATATAAATAGAATATGATCATACATAATCAGATTAAATAAAAACAATGTAATTCGATTTATTTTTTGTTGTTAAATTTCCTGTTGTTTTGCATAATTTAGGTTACACTTAAACCTGCCAAAAATGGAATATGGGTGATATGTTTATCTTAAGATATCTCAGAAACCAAGTTGGTGACTTTTAAAACTGAACATTTCTTAGGATAAACGGTTCTGGCTATGTACCAACATTAATATAATATATTCATAGGAAGAAATATGACGCAAAAAGATGTAGGAAATATCCTTAAAACAAACATTAAAAGTAACCTTTGTTTTCACGATAAAAAGAAAAAAGACAAACTATAAATTAGTGAATCACTAAACATTCAGTACACTGTAAAAATAATTGGGTCATAATCTGTAATGATACATTTTATTAAAAGTTTGATAAACATCGTATGAACAGCATCTCTATAGAAGTCTCAGTTTGTGACAGTCCTTATTGCAAAAGAGTTCTTATCATAAATTATTTATATATTTTAAACCTAGATCAGGGTTACGATAATAAAATTTTGCAAATGTTTTTCTAAGTTTATAGTAACGGTAGCCCTGTTGGAGTGGCTTCTTAGTTATACAATCTTTATGAATAATAAAGCCATCAACACGACTACAGGCTCTAGAAATAAGTTGAGATAATATACCCCAAAAGATGTTGCTCTGACAACTATCCCGTCTGAGTAGGCATACTTAACGATGACAAAATTAACCACAGCATCCAAACACGCAGTGTCACCTTAGGTCCGCATTGTACCGCAGACAAGTATTAAATAGTCAAGAAAGAGGACAATACAATATATAAAGTGTAGTGAATTCAGGATAATCGACTTGGAACGGTCAGTTTGCAATAGCCTAATGTGTACACAACCTCACTATGTTCCTATATGCAATAAGGTATGAAAGAAGAAATTTGGAAATCGCCGAACACGATAAGTACAAAAGATATTGCAGTCTCGGTTTGATTGAGACTTTTCATGAACGGTAGTGAAAAGTGCTTGCTACCGCTCAAGCCCTTTAGCCCAGGGTTAAGCAGAACTCAACCCCGAAATTGTATGTGTAAATATATGTTCATCACATCAAACGGAAATCTCTAGCAATAGAGTCAACATCCAGGGAATTTAACAAAAAAAAAAGAAAGATATAAAAATCGGACAGGGAAAGTAGCATTCAATGACGACAGTCAACCACAAAACACAAAAACAAACACGCAAACAGACAAACGAGAAGGCAAAAGTAATAAACAAATGCAAACGACATCACAAACACAAAATGATTGACAATAGGGCTTCCGCCTTGCAACGGTCAGTGGCCAAAAAGGCCACTGGGGGTTCTAGGGTGCATCAAACTTCACACTTACCCTATTGTCATCCCAATTAAACGGGACAGTGTAAATAAAGAAATCCCCGTCATGAAATAATCTCTAACCAACAAGGCAGCGTTAAAAGGCAATATAAGTAAAACACCTAGATGCTCGTGTATATATAATTGTAGCATGGTCGGTGACATTTCCTTTGATGAATGCAGAGCATTAAATATTTAATTTAGGGTAACTAAAGGGGCGTGGCTATGCCATACTACAACTACCGGATATGTAATAGATAGCCTGGTCTCAGTGAGTTGGCTTATTTAAACACCGATATGGGCGTAGCCCATCGAGGTGTTTAAATAACCAACGAGCTGAGACAGTCTCTATCTTTTTTGTAGCATGGTGTACTAAGTAACACTGTGACGTCATAGTCGTACTCTAAATTCCAATATCCGGTAGTTGTAGCACGGCATAGCCACGCCCCTTTAGTTACTCTAAAGTAAACGATTTAATGCTCTGCATTCATCGAAGGAAATGTAACCGACCATGCTACAATGGAATTTAGAGTACGGTCACTATGACGCCCATCTCGGTGTTTAAATAAGCCAACTCGCTGAGACCAGACTCTATCTATTACATACAAAAAAAAGCCTAGAAAGCCACAATGAAGGTACTCGATGACTTGGCAGAAGCCAGAGCAACACGAGAATAAACCATTGAGGGCAAGACAAGACAAGACCGCGGACAAACATCAAACGCCAAAGTCCTAATGGGCTTTAGGTAGGTGTCATCATAGGGTCCAAAGCCATTCCGGTCATCGTACAATTAAAGAGGAAATTGTAGTGGCGAACTGTAAAAGGGTCCACCACCAAGCATGCAGTTCGTTGCAAAATGATGGGGTCATAATGTGTTATAGTGAGCTTCGGAGGTCTTAAAGTAAGATGTTATATTGCACCTATGGCTGATCATTACATGTACATAAAAAACTAGGTGACCAACATTCATTCACGGCCTCTGTCATTTGTCTCAGAAGTAGCTTAATTACTTTCTTTGTGTAGAGACCTGGGTTTGACCATTTCCTCTGAAAGTTCATGACTGATGCGCATGAAAGTTAATTAATCCAATTAAGTATATATTTAGTAACAGTATGACCATAACCTTTAGTTAAGTAGAGGTTTGTCTGTTGAAACAATTGAATGACCGGGGCAACTCTGGGAGAATTATATAAATACCCTGTATCAGCATTTTGGAAAGTAAGTTAAATATTTTGTTTACTCCTAAAAGAGGAGATTTGTACGATTAACCCCAAATTTGGCGTCCTAGAACCAGTTTCGGAGGTTAGAGTTCAGGGTCGAGGGTACACGTGACAGTCAAAGAGGTGGGACGTAGCCATCCTATATAAGATACGAGATTGCCTTCATTCGGGGAGATTCTTATAGACTGGTCGGAGATTCTTATAGACTGGTCGGAGATTCTTACAGATTGATAGATATTAATTCAGATTCATTTTGACTGTTAAGCTCGCACTTTTGAACATTAGAACTGCTTACGAATTGTAACTTGTACATTTAATCAAAGTTGAATATTTACTCTGGTTTTTAACTGTGTATAGTTTTATTGTGAAATATAATTAGATAGTAGTCTTAATAAAATACATATTAAAGACTATTCTTGAGTTAGCTAATTTCACGTCGCTATATTACATTAAAAACTTCTAGTGCCTGCAACCAGGATCAATTGACCCTATACTACAATAACCTCTTTTGATAAACCTTTTTAACAAGTTTAACAAAGATAGTATGAAAGTGATCATGACCAAGAATCTTACGAAGTTTGTAAATCACATCACCATAGATTGGCATAGAAGTCAGGTTGTGACTGATAGTCCTTGTCGCAGAAGAGTCCTTAAATTGCTTTTATATTTGGAAAGAAGATCAGACACACTTAAATTGTACTGTTAAGATGTATTGCACTGAACATTCATAGCAGTTGACAAAAGGAATATCAATCTAGAGTACAATCAAAAAGTCATGCACCTACCTTCCTTCTCAGGGCCCCATTTTATGAAATAACTTACGACCATTTTGACCGTAAATCAATTTCTTAAATGCTTCACTTTAAATTACACTTTTCAAATAAACGTGATTTCATTTCATTGTCTTATACATGCGATATTTCTGCACTATGTGCCAACATAATTGTCTATATTGAATGCTTATTTGAAAAAAAATGAACGATTAAAAAAAATTGAGACTTATCGTAAGATGTTTAATAAAACAGGGTTCAGGTTTTCAGAATGTGCAATAATAAAATCTTACTCGTTTTTCCACATCAATGCACACGCTATTATCACGTCGCTTTATTACATTAAAAACTTCTGGTGCCTGCAACCAGGATCAATCGACCCTATACTACATATAAAACTTCTGGTGCCTAGCAACCTAGGATCGACCCAGGCAAGTCGCGGGAACAACACGAAGTACTGACGAAACGAACACAACGCAAACGGACAAAACGGTGAGTGATATTTTTACGTATTCTCTGTACGACCACAAAATTATAAGATAAGGATCTCATTTTAGACCTAACTTCAAAATTTTGTTCTATATAATATTATTTAATATTATTTTTTGAAAAACAAAAAAATAAATAAAAACAAAAAATGTCTAAGCAGAAATAGGACACGTTTTTAACCATATGGCATATCAGATAACTATGTTAAATAAAAATATGGAAGCACAAAATACGAAAAATAGAGAAATTTTAAGGACAGACGACTCTATTAAAATTAGGGTTATGAGAGATAGACCTAGACGGTTTGAGCACGCTGTAAGAGTAGCAATTGAGGAACAAAGCTTGAGGAAACGATTCGCACTAAGAACCATTAATACACCCAAATTTACACACAGACCCGACCGACAAGATGGTCACGAACCCATGCAAAATAACCATTTTGGACCACGCCGCGCTTGTTTCAAGTGTGTTTCAAAGAACCATCCCTCGAAATACTGTAATACGCCTGATCAAATTCGAGGCGACTATCACAAAAACTGGAAACCTAGGAAGAAAAACGTATAAGACGCTCGAGTCACAATGGTAGGTTAAATGACTTGAGTGAAAAGAAAAATAATACCTACATTTAGGATTTTGACAGCTAGTAGTTTAAATTTCATGTATTATAAAAATAGGAAAAGCTAAATTTAGAGCTCACATTGACGCGGGCGCTAATTGCTCGCTATTTAATGAAAAAATGTATCAATCATTAAAAACATGTACCACATTTAATATTAAGGAAGCTAGGTACAACTAAAAAGCAAAAAGAAATATGATAAAACAAATTAAAAAAGTTTTGCTTATACAAATTAATTGTTTGAAAAACACCAAAAGCAAAATGTTTTGGGACATGTTATACACATTTTTTTGATCGATTTTATTAACTTATTTTAAAATGAAAAAAGACTTGTTTGTAAACCACGAAAAATAGCATCAATGTTAGCTTAGATAATACAAATAAGGGCTATGGTAGATAGGATAGACTAGTTGAAATTCGTTTAGTCTGTAAAAAATGTAGAAAAGGGTAACTGTACCTTTAAAGAGTTCTTGACCACAATGGTTAACATGTCAAACAAGGTTTTGTAATTGACATAGTTATGTTAAATAGCCCCAAGGGACAGAATACAGGTATAAGATAAACTGCTGTGAAAAATAAAACGAATATGATGTTATAAATAAAACATTGGTTTTGCGTAGTAATAGTATTGGTGGAAGTAGTTTTAGTCATAACAGATAGTAGACACACAGTTTTATAAATGATGGTAGGCTTCAATATAGTTGAAAGCGGAAACAAATATGAGCATAAACCTCAAGAGTAGTGTGTAGATATAGTAAACAAATTAAATTAGACGCATTTGTCTGGTAATTATGGTCAAAAGGTCAAAAGCTTGTAGAAGCACGTACGTCTATTAAACTGAAGTAGATTATTTGACCTTAAGTAAGAAGTGGTTACTGTCTGTCATGAGTAGCCAGGGGCGTGTAATAGTAAAGTATTTTCATATACGACAAGTGTGTTTATTTGTCTATGTATTCACAGTACATTGGGTCATCATAGGACATACACAAAGGTAGAAAAAAATAAACACTTGTAGTGTAATTAGTTTATGAGGTGTAAGGTAAACATCATGGTTCAAAAATAACTATTATTAAGTAGTGTATCGGATAATCAAACAAAAATGGATATGCACTCTAATGAATAGAACAGTAGGCTAAAGGGCGAAAAGCAGCCCAGAGAGACGTGACAGTGATTTAAGTAGCAGTAGTTCAGATAGTGCACCGGTGGAGAGGCTAGCACACCGTTACCGTAAAGAAAGGGACGATTCGGATGAGGAAGATTCGATCCCATTGTTTGAGTTAGCCCGTAGGTTACGAGAAAGGAACAATAGGCTAAAGGGCGAAAAGGTAGTAATAGTAGTGATAGGGTAGATAGTAGGTATTGTCGTCTGGACAAAGATAGCGTAGTCGTAGTAGTGATAGTGATAGTAATAGTAGTGGTAGTAGTAGCAGCGGTATGGTTGTCGGTTATGATAAGAGGTTGATACGGCCTGAGGGTATATCTCCTCTAAGACGACAATGTAGTTCTGAAGGTTTGTGCCAGAACGGGGAAGATATGGAGTAGTTCTGAAGGTTTGTGCCAGAACGGAGGAGGATATGGTAGTTAGCGGGGCTCTAGGGGGAAAGGGTCACCGAGATAGATTAGCATAGTGTAGGACTGTCAAGGTACGGTCCACCGAGAAATACCTGTCTAGGTATTAATATCGTGTGTTTGCGATATTGATCTTGAATTAATAGTCATCGTATGACGTATAGATCCTCATTCTAATACACTGGCGACTGAGAAGTCGAGATATACGATATCGTATTGTACTGTGTATTGCCTGTTTGGTAAGGCACTCGACGGAGTCATAGGCGATAGGGTAGGTTTTAGTTGAGAACTAGTGGAAAGGTACCTTAAGTTAGGTTAGGTGCTGTGTTTTACGGGAAGGTAAAACTAATTGAGCTATCGAGGTAGATATTATGCTACGTACTGTGTTTAACAGTATTGTTTTGTTAAGTGGTCGAATTAAGTGGTCGAACACTCGAGTCGACCCATAAACACTCGAACTGAGCTATAGGCGATAGGCTAGTTAAGTTGATAACTAGCGGAGACAAAGGTGTTTTACGGCAAGGTAAAACTAAGGGAGGAATCGAGATATACATCATGTATTGTATCGTGATTATCGGTACCGTCTGTTTTAATTAGGCGCTCGATTAAGTTATAGGGAGATACCAGGTTAGTAGATAACTAGTGGAGTAATGTATATTATGATTATGGTAGATAGTAAATTAGGTGACACAGGGATAGTACAGGTTACGCGATGAAAAATAGCTAATTATTGATGTTAACATCAATTTAAGTTGGGCAATAGGTAATACAACGCAATGCATATGATACGTAATGCATATGTTACGCGTGCGACTATGGTTTTAAGTAGCGACAGTATTCATTAGGGTTATAAGGCCATGACGGCACACAGTAATACAATAATGACATATGACGTAGAATGGACGGACTACTATGTACTAGATATTGACCTAGTGACGGACAGTTCATTGACGGGACATTTCCTTTATAGTAAATTAAGTGGTGTAGTAAATCCTATTGAAAAGGCCATTACTATAAATATGAGAGCATTTAAGTACTCTTCACTATTTTTCAATATATATATTATTAAGAGTTGATTACATTCCACTTAGGAACTGCTATTCAAGCAGCCAGAAAGTATTGGAGCATTCACTTTTAAATAGTATGTCAGTAATGAACACAACATCATTTGTGGTATCAGAAAACAGGCTAAAAATTAATGAGGTATTGGAAATTCTGCGGACGTTAAGTGCAGAATTTGTAAATACTAAAGGTTACTTTAATAGACATATAGGAAATATTGATAAGTTTTTATATTTGTTCACGAAAATGAGTCTAATCACAGATGAAATTAAAGCAGTGACTCATAGCTGCATGTATAATTACCTTCAATTAGAGATCAAATTGAATATACTCACAATAGGTCGTCTAAGTGCGAATATCATTTCAGCAAGTCAACTTCAAGAGGGTCTCTTAGGGATAAGTGCGCAACTTCCTGCAACTCTCTCATTGCCCATTGACCCATACGAAAACTTGTTTGATTACTACAAACACTTGAAATGCACAACTTATTTAGACGGCGAACAGATAATTGTAGTCACCGAAATTATGTTAGTAGAACATACTAGATTGTTTGAGTTATATTACGCAAACAGTTTGTATTTCCCTTACAGTGATATTAAAACCACTGACTCAAAAGCTATTGTAACATACTATAAGCTAGAAAGTGATTTTCTAGCTATCAATCAGGAAAGAACGCTTTACTTTTTTTTATCAGAAACAGAGGCAAGTTACTGTAAAGATCCATTGATAAGGTCATGTAGTTTAAAAAGAGGCATCCAAAATACATACCAATCAACTTCTTGTCTAGTAAATCTATTTATTAAAAATACAGAGCGGTCGTCTAAATACTGCGAACTGTATGCATCATCAATGGATTTGCCCAAAGCTATATATGTCGCTGAAACGACATACTTTTTAATGACAAATGAAGAACTGACCTTTCATATAAATTATAGTACCTAAGAGTTTAAGTACTCTTGGCGAATTCCCAATATCAGAACTTAAAAGTAAATTAGGTGATATTCAACAGATTGAAGATATGCCAAATGAAGAGAAATACTCAAATTGGGATTATGTAAAATTTGTTTTGGTAATAGTGGGTTTTCTAATATTTCTAATTATTATTAAATACTTAGCCAAACATTATAAAAAATTGTTACTCTCTAAAATTAGAAAATGGTCGTATAGGGGGCGTATGAATGTCATTCCACTGCAGAGTCCAGACCCATACGAAGAAGTCGTACATTGCGATATTCCAGAGATACCTGGCGAAGCGGCGATATCATTATCCGACGCCGGTAGGAACACTTTAGCCGAGTCTCAGAGTCGAGCGGACAAACACCTGACTCTGTCAAATGGGAAAAGAGACAAGCCAATGGTTTTGAGACCGCTGTATCGTGGATTTGACGTACAGCAGGGGACTACCGACAACTGAGGTTCCCCTGAACAAAACAGAGTGGCTTAGGAGCAGTGTATGTAAATATATGTTCAAGTGTGTTTAATTATATAACCAAGTCCTCTCATTCTCTCTCAAAGGTTTGATTGGTGAAGAGATTACGCGTAAACTTAAAATGCTGAAAATACCTTGGGTGGCGCTCAACGCGACTTAAGGCAGAAGAAAGTTAAGCTAAGAACACACCTGAGACATTTTGTAACCTTGTAAATAGACAATGTATTCAGAGTAATGAACTTGTAGTTTCATTTTATGGAGAAAGGGAAATAACCAGTGCAGACAGCAGACACATCACACAACACAGATGAGCTTAATGGAATTAAAGGCAGTAAAGGGACAACTTCAAGTAATCAAAATTGGATATTACTTGACGAGGCGTATGTGTACTAAATATATACCGGTACAATGGCGAACCGACGTGATGTCGTACCAACGTGATGTCATACCAACATGATGTCATACTAACGAGATGTCATACCAACGAGATGTCATACCAACGTGATGTCATACCAACATGATGTCATACTAACGAGATGTCATACCAACGAGATGTCATACCAACGTGATGTCATACCAACATGACGTCACACCAATCAGATGTCATACCTACATGATGTCATACCTACATGATGTCATACCAACATGATGTCATACCAATCAGATGTCAGATGTCATACCAATGGGATATCATTAACTAAAACAGTGATGAACTATACATAACAAATAACACTGAACAATTGTGGACTACAACATTAATTATTGCAATCAGTATAGACTCTAAACATATGAACAATTTGGACTAACTGACATTGTGTAAACCTATGTATGTGATAACATGTTTTGATTTGATTATTCTCTGATCTATATACCTTGATCGTGTTAGCCATGTAAGAAATTATAGTGTATTATTCCTATGTGTGTATGTATGGCATGTGTTATAGTGAGCTTCGGAGGTCTTAAAGTAAGATATTATATTGAACCCATGGCTGATCATTACATGTACATGAAAAACTAGGTGACCAACATTCTATCACGGCCTCTGTCATTTGTCTCAGAAGTAGCTTAATTACGTTGTTTGTGTAGAGACCTGGGTTTGACCATTTCCTCTGAAAGTTCATGACCGATGCGCATGAAAGTTAATTAATCCAATTAAGTATATATTTAGTAACAGTATGACCATAACCTTTAGTTAAGTAGAGGTTTGTCTGTTGAAACAATGGAATGACCGGGGCAACTCTGGGAGAATTATATAAATACCCTGTATCAGCATTTTGGAAAGTAAGTTAAATATTTTGTTTACTCCTAAAAGAGGAGATTTGTACGATTAACCCCAAATTTGGCGTCCTAGAACCAGTTTCGCAGGTTAGAGTTCAGGGTCGAGGGTACACGTGACAGTCAAAGAGGTGGAACGTAGCCATCCTATATAAAATACGAGATTGCCTTCATTCGGGGAGATTCTTATAGACTGGTCGGAGATTCTTATAGACTGGTCGGAGATTCTTACAGATTGATAGATATTAATTCAGATTCATTTTGACTGTTAAGCTCGCACTTTTGAACATTAGAACTGCTTACGAATTGTAACTTGTACATTTAATCAAAGTTGAATATTTACTCTGGTTTTTAACTGTGTATAGTTTTATTGTGAAATATAATTAGATAGTAGTTTAATAAAATACATATTAAAGACTATTCTTGAGTTAGCTATTTTCACGTCGCTATATTACATGTAAAAACTTCTGGTTGCCTGCAACCAGGATCAATCGACCCTATAGTACAATAACCTCTTTTGATAAACCTTTTTAACAAGTTTAACAAAGAGAGTATGAAAGTGATCATGACCAAGAATCTTACGAAGTTTGTAAATCACATCACCATAGATTGGCATAGAAGTCAGGTTGTGACTGATAGTCCTTGTCGCAGAAGAATCCTTAAATTGCTTTTATATTTGGAAAGAAGATCAGACACACTTAAATTGTACTGTTAAGATGTATTGCACTGAACATTCATAGCAAGTTGCCAAAAAGAATATCAATCTAGAGTACAATCAAAAAGTCATGCACCTACCTTCCTTCTCAGGGACCCATTTATGAAATAACTTACGACCATTTTGACAGTATAATCAATTTCTTAAATGCTTCACTATAAATTACACTTTTCAAATAAACGTGATTTCATTTCATTGTCATATACATGTGATATTTCTGCACTATGTGCACACATAGTTGTCTATATTGAATGCTTATGTGAAAAAAGTGAACGATTAAAAAAATTGAGACTTATCGTAAGTTGTTTAATAAAACAGGGTTCAGGTTTTCAGAATGTGCAATAATAAAATCTCACTCGTTTTTCCACATCAATGCACAAGAGAAAATTGAGTCGTAGTGATTGACTGACTAAACATCAAGTGCTTTTCAATACCAAAGAATTATATAATTATCATTTTCTAACTAAAATCCATGATTAATTTTGTATATTGATCAGGAAACATGACAGTCTCCTTTAACCTCCTTAGTGTATAGATCGCATCTGCATAAAAAAAAAGCTGTAATATTTCTAGTCGCAATAATGTTTATATTTCCGTGTCCTACTTATCCAATTGGATTTTGAGAACTAATCTGTGTAGTTTGTGCTAACAAACACATTGCTGAAGAATAGTAATAATAATTAATAATAATAATAATAATAATATGATTTCAATCATGGAAATTCTTAAAATCGCTACACGCCCTAGCAAATCTCTTATTATAGATTGTAGTATTTATATAAGCATTTGTTATTAAGAGATGAAGATCGATAATACTGTTGTATCCAGACTGTTGGTTTATCAACGTGAGCTCTAGTGGATAAATAGTAGTGCCATATGAAAATCACTATTGTGCATGTCACCAAGATATCGAGTTGTATTAAAACCATCAATAATGTCTTACTAGCTAGTTAGGTGACAACCTCAACATAGATCGCTCATCATAATAGAATTACAAAGATTAAATTTCAGTAATTTTGAAAGATATTTGATTTCACTTCAAGTTGGTAAAATGTTAATATGTGTAGTATGGAAAGTCCATTGGTCACTGGTAAGTACTAGCCCATCTTTAACAACAATGATAAACGTATTATAGCCAGTTCTAAGGACAAACTTGCATATCATTTTAAAAAAAGGGAAATATTAACTTTAAATATAAAAAAAATTAATGACAATATTCGGTATAAAATTCTTCTACTTTACTTTTGTGATAAAAATCCCCATCTCTCTCTCTCTCTCTCTCTCTCTCTCTCTCTCTCTCTCTCTCTCTCTCCAGTGATGTCTCGTTACGGCAAAGTGTTCATCCTTAAACCACTTAACAGGTGTGCTGGTTTAAAAGGTAAGGGAGCTGTAGAGGTCATGTATGTGAGGTTCGGTCATTCAGCATGGCTTTTATCTCCATCACGACTGTTTGTAATGCATCGAAGCTGATGTACGAACTACAAAATACCTTCTTTAGAGTTGTCTTGGTAAGTGCGATTTGTCGTTCCTACCGACCACCGGTGATCTTTTGGCGATGAATTGCATTGTTTACCCTGGCAACAAAGCGCTTTAATGATATGGATTCAAACAGACGTCGTTAGTGGTTGGAGGCTGCCAGATATTATTTAGAATTGTCCGAGATCATGAAACTAGGTAAAGATTTCCAGATGAAAGCTATTCCAACGCTTGTAGCAATGATTAGTTTATGTTAGACTTCGGGACGACTTCAAGATGGACAGCTCTTGTAGATGCGCATGTAAAAAGTCAAACTTAGGCTTTTGTCTAGCTTCTCGCATTGTTTTTTACTAGAGAACGCACGTGAAAACAACGCCTGTGACTGAAAATGGCGGAGCGTCTTCGACACGGTACTTAACACATCGTATCTGGCGCACCTTCCGATAAGTTAAGGAACTTCCTT